>JASCZI010060544.1:63914-79649 GCA_036250425.1 Stylosanthes scabra
GTAGGATTAGTAATGATGAGATTCAAAAATACACCAGACAAATGATACATAAAGGGAAAGGGATGAAAGTGATTCACATGCATCATTTTGTAACTAGACTAGTTAAACGACATCTACAAAAACACTTACTACAACTACAACACCTATTATTGCGATTACAGCGACGAAAAGCACATGCGCGTTTATTACGGCGGTCGCCGTGAAAGTAAATTTACGAAGGTAGGGTTTAACAATTTGGGGAAATTAGAATGACTTCTACTGCGAAGGAGGCACATACCTAAAATTTTCTAGGTCTTTTATCTCCAAATAATGGCATCGTCTCGAAATAAACCCTGAACAAATCAACTAAGGAGCCCTTACTTCGTAACTAACCTTTCAAAACATTTCAATACAATCACTAGGGACGACATCGTAAATTAGCTTTTTCACAAAAGACAAAAGTTAACTGACCGGATACACGACTGAAACATTCGATAACACTCATTGCTAGTGTAGCATGGGAAAACTTTCCATTACTATTTTCTTATGTTTAGGTAGTATACATACTTAAAATTTTGTGAATATGAAAATCTTTAAATTTAAATTTTTTTCATTTTATTAAATTAAATCACTTTTAAATTTTGAAATTTAAAATTTAATTTCCTTAAAAGCGAAAAGTTGATCCAATCCCCTCCTTTATAACAATATTACAGTCATATTATCCCCTCTTTATTTTATTAAACTCTTTTAAAATGAAGAGATTAACAAAATTATAAAATAATACTTTAGGAAAGTTTTTGATATATCACTTTACAAATTACAGGTATATTGGAAAATCTTCCAATACTTTAATTACATTTTAATTAATATAGTAAAATTTATAAATTTAAAAATAATTAAAATATTAAATTATTATTTTATTAAATTTTTTTATTGTACTTTTTTTTTTAAAATTTTATTGTTCTTGAAAATAGACACTAGATTACAGTGTGACATCAGTGTGGACGTCGGAATCGTTGTTTTTTTGCATTAACTTTCCAGCAAAGGCAAGAGGATTAGGAAACATGACATCACATATTCACATTAGCATTTAGCAACCTATAAAATAAAAAATGGTCCCTCTACAAAGTACAAAAGTCCAACACACATAATTCCAGTTTCTTTGGCGCGGTCCACCGCCTTCCACCTCATCAAAGGAACACTTCCGCAGGTCCGCCAGAGACTAAGAAACATTCATGTCAATTTATTCATTAGTCAACCTCCAAAACCAAAGCAAACAAACTTTTTTGACTTTCCACCCCATTTACCCACATACATGTTAACATCTATTATAATTCTATTAAAGTTCAATTTTAAGGGGGAGATTCATAATTGACAGCTGCGTGGAACAAAAGATTGTGGTTATTAGAACTTAGAAATACTACTATTATTTTTCCAGCCATTAATAATTGAGGCTAACTCTAACAGATTGTTTAGCTCTGCTCTAAGCTGTAACCATAAGCAGAAGCAAGAGTAACTAACAAACTGAACCACAAAAAGGGAGAAAAGGTATTGAATCCTAACTATGAAGATGGGGATAACAGGGTGCAGTGCCGGTGGGTACATGGACGACACGAAGTTCAATAGACCGATGCCATGGATTGGGATATACATAGCAGCAGCTTCCTTTGCTTGCCTTATAGCTGTAACCGCAGATCTCATACACGGAATTCGAGGCCGCAAATTCTGGTTCCCTTCCAAATACTTCTGCCTCAACGCTACTTCCTTGACCATCATCGGCGTTGCTCTCAAGCTTTCCGTCGATCTCAACACTCCCATGCCTCGCCGCCATGACCAGCTCTCTAAACTCAGCAGCAGCGCCTTGATCTGCACAATCATTGGTCAGTCCTACGCAAGTTTGTTCAATTAGTTACGAAACTCTGTTACCGTTGGTTAGTTACAAAATCTGTTATAGTTAGTTATGGATAGCAGCTGCTGTATTTCGCAGTTACAAATTTTGTTATGGTTAGTTATAGCAAGTATGAATCTTGTTATGGATGGTTGATTAATTCGCTTTTGATAGGTAACTCCATGCCTTCCCTCGGTGTCACCGAAAACAAAGAGACGATGATGAATGTTGTGGCCATGGGAATACTTGTGATCACCATGATTGTGAACATCTGCATCCAATTCGTTACCGGTGTTATCTATGTATTCTGGGTAGAACACGCCGTCATCATGCTTCTAATGCTCATTCTCTTGATGACAATGTTCTCCTCCGCGGTGGCTATCCCGAAGATGAAGCATTACCTGGAGCTGAAGTATGAGATGAATGAAGAAGCACTAAAGGAAAGTGCGAACAAAGTAGAAGAGGCCGAAGCCGAAGCCAATAACCAAGTCATCAACAGTCTTAGAGAAGAACTGATGAGGTTTTGGATGATGGCACACACTAGCAGCCCCCAATTTGTTCTTGGAAGGTCAGTGACGTGCACTGCATCGGGCGCTTTCTGTCTTCTAAGTACAATGACCTTAGCAGAGGCTATGCTTAGGTCTTATTTAATGCCATGGTCCTTTAGATTCTGTAGTGGTCACAGTGATTACAAATGGTCCACCATAATGATTCTCATAGTTCAGGTTGTCGCAGTGGCAATTGGTACTATTTCCCCTGCTTTTAGATGGTTCACTGCTGTAAGTTATAGATGCCCGGTCTTGAGAAATAGAAGTACTAAGAAGAGACTACAAGTAGAAGGATATTGGACTGATAGGCTGATTCTAATGAAAGATACCCCTCTTGGTTTTCGAATCCGGAATAGGCAGTACAGAAAGCTAGCCCATGATGCAAAAGTGATCATATTCAAGTTCTTGATTAAACTGCAGATAGGGATTGTGCTGATGTGCAAAGCAACGCAGTGTGTTTCTGTGTCCCTCATGTGCATTGGGTTGGCAGGTTGTGACTTTTTCAGGAAGTTAAAGTTCAGGTTTAATCACAGTGTCTCAAGCATTAGCAGTGGGACAGAGTCAAGGCCGAATGATCTGAGGCGTTTCGTTCTTCATCTTGAAGGCGAGGAAGAGCTAGTTGGGGTGATGATGAAACACAACCGTGACGCCACTAATCATTGGTTTCAAGCTGGGGAAAAGAAAGAGCCAAAACATGTCATTGAGCTAATAGAAAAGTGTTCAATCTTGGAAGGGTTTAAGGGAGTGGCAGCATTTGACAGTGAGCAAGTTCCCCCTTTACATTATGCAGAAGCTCCAAATAGTTGGTCACTTCCTTTGGTAACACTAGCAAGCATAATGGTAGCAATTCCAAACATTGATAGGGGTAAGGTGAGAAATTTGATAGATGCTATAAATGAAGGGCTTCACTATGTGAAGTTCATAGAAAACACCTTGGACAAAGAAAGACAATTAATCAAAGTGAGGATGGCAGCAGAAATAGTATGGCTTGGAGTTGATCTATATCATAAATGGCATGATGTGGATCTTCACAAGCTTTCTCTTCAAAGTGAGAGCCCCAAAGAGACATTAGAGAAGCTCAGCGAAGCTGCCAAAATACGGTATCACAAGTTCAAAGCCAAATATAACCATATATGCATTAGGGTATCACCTTCTTCATGGCCCATCAAGATACTAGCATCCAATTCCATGTACAGAATAAGTAAAACCATTCTGTTGAATCTTGAATGCACGAAAGACTATAGTTCAGAGAGGTTGTTTGAATCACTGAAAGGAATGATCTGTGATATATTGGGTGCATGTCTCACTAACTTGCCTCATGTTATATCCACAAAGTGCTTGAATAGCGCCATTGAAGAGAGAGAGGATAGTGTGAGATATGCAGTTCATGTGCTTGGTAAGACCAAGAAGATCATAGAAATGCTAGAAAAAAGAGCATTCCCTGTCTTGGATTTCGGCAAAGCGACCAATATTGAAGACTGGCGTTTGATGCATAAGCAGAGCAAGTTCTTGCCCTTTGATCCTTGTTCACTGAAGAATGATACTCTAATAGATCCTGAAAAATCAAGTGACTGTCACCTAAATATTGATTGAGAACCAGAGGAACTGATGATATTGCAATTCGGTATTGAAATAGTGAGAGGAAGAAGTACAGTTTTTGTTTATGGTGACTTGTAAAATAGGTTAGTGAGTAAACAACTTTTGCTTCCAATTTTCTGTACTGATGCCTTGTAAAACAATCTCCAAAAAATAGTTAAATGCATGGAAGGAATGTTCAAGTAAATGTATAAGATAATCAAATTAATAGTGAAAATCCACACATTAATATAGTCAAGTAAAATTTTCAATCAAGACAACTTATTCGGTCAAGTAAAATTTTCAATCAATGATGTTTTTGTTTTTTAGTAAGGCTAGGTAACCAATAGAATATGAGCTAATAATTAGCCAATAAAAAAGAAATACAACATACAAAAACAGCACGAAAACTAATAAGAAAATTGATAATCTGAAATAGTAAAAGACAGACATCTAAAATAATATAAAATAGATCATCCAAAATGGTAATACTAGCTCAATGATGTGATAAACAAAATTGCTGGCTGGTTGTTAATAAAAAAGTATTAATTCGAGCTTGTCGTAGATTATAACGGATTTATAACTTACAAGCCACTGAAAAATACTAGAGTTTCAAATTTTTAAAAAAGTGTGAAGTACCTCTGCAGCATAAGGAGAGTATAACTCTCCTTTTAGAATTTGTCCTAGGTGAAGAAGGCTTACTAAAATAAAACCACAAAATAATAATTTAACCCTTTAAAGTATAAAGACTATTTCAATTTTCAAAAGCTTGAATCAAAAGGGGTAACACAATTGAAAATATACAGCAAATCCTTCTCTTCTACATAAACTGTTCACCTATGTCGCGCATCTACTTGTCAATGATTCAACACTGTCATCATCAGATAGTTCCACAGCCAACTAAACATATGGATTTTTTTTTCTTGAATTAAAGCTAATGTGATTCCAAATGGTACATTCACATCCGTGAATGAAAAAAAGTGACAGCAGATGATTTTGGTCCGTCTAAAAACACATAAAATCCCAGTTTATTATTTCCCACCTCATTTGGCGGGTCCGCCATGTCAATTCATTCAATCAAAAGCTCCATAAACAAACATTATTCACTACTACATCCCTCTATAGCACCCTAATATAATCTTGTACAGTATACTTGATAATTTATATTAATAAGCAACCTTATATATATATATTTGGTAGAAAAGAAAAATTACAACAAACTAACACAAATTAGTATAATTCCTAATCAATAAAATCATTAGCAGAAGAAGCAAATTTAACCTATAAACTAAGTAACAAGGATGGGAAAAGTTGGGTGCAACGTTGATGGGTACATGGAAGATGACAAGTTCAGCAAACCAATGCCATGGATTGGAATATACATAGCAGCAGCATCCCTTGCTTGCCTCATAGCAGTAACCGCCGATCTCGTCCTCGGATTTCGCAGCCGAAAGCTCTGGTTTCCCTGCAGGTATTTCTGCCTCAATGCCACCACCTTGACTCTCATTGGCGTTGCGGTGAAGCTTTCAGTGGATCTCAACACTTCCATGCCTCAGCGCTCTGACCAGCTAGCTAAACTCAGCAGCAGTGCATTCATCTGCACAATCATGGGTAATATTGTAATATTACTAATTGGCAAGTTAGTTAGGGTAGTTAAAAGTTCTGTTATATGCTACGCTAACAAATTAGTTAGAGCCTTCTTTTATGGGTTTGCATGAATTTTTACAAAGTTTTGTTTCTCTTTTTTATTTGCTTTATGCTAAGTTCTTTCTTTTGGAGACGGACCAAACTCTAGACCTTTAGGTCTTCGAAGTTCTAATATGTTATAAAACCACTTCTTCTAGAAATTTAAGCTGAGGGAGGAAGCACATGAATGATTATTCTACTAACAATCATTGTGTTAAATTTAGGAATCAATTTTTTACTGTATTTGTTTGTGAGCATAAATATAGGTGATAAAAAACTCTTAATTTTTTCTTTCAATTCAAGATAATGGAGCTTTTCTGGGATTAACTGGATTACTGATAGTTCTTATTTCCGTTCACTTTAATAGGTAATTCCATGCCTTCTCTTGGTGTCACGGACAAGAAAGAGACCATGATGAATGTGGTAGCCATGGGAATACTTGTGATCACCATGATTGCAAACATCTGCATCCAATTTGCTACTGGTGTTATCTATGTATTCTGGGCAGAACATGTTGTCATCATGCTTCTAATGCTCATTCTCTTGATGACAATGTTCTCCTTAGCCATGGCAATTCCCAAGATGAAGCAGTACTTGGAGCTCAAGTACAAAACAAATGAGGCCATGCTTAAAGAAAGGTCAAGCCGAATGGAGGAGGAAGCCACTGATCAAGTCATTAACAATCTTAGAGATGAATTGATGAAGGTTTGGATGATGGCACACACCAGTAGCCCCCAATTTGTTCTTGGAAGGTCAGTAACATGCACTGCATCCGGCGCGTTCTGTCTTCTAAGTACATTGGGATTAGCCGAGGCAATGCTTCGGTCATACTTGATGCCTCGGTCCTTAAGATTCTGCTCCGGCGAAAGCGATTATAAATGGTCTACCACATTGATTATCATAGTTCAAGTTGCTGCTGTGGCAATTGGTACTATTGCACCTGCATTTAGATGGTTCACCGCCATAAGTTATAGGTTGCCAAATGTCAGACATAAGAAGAGCAAGAGAAGATTTCAAGTAGAAGGATATTGGATTGATAGACTAGAACTAATGAAAGAAAGGCCTCTTGGTTATCGAATTCGGAATCGGCAGTATAGAAAGATAGCCCATGATGCAAAATTGCTTCTACTTAATCTCTTGATTAAAATGCAGGTGGGGATTGTGCTGATGAGCAAAGCAACACAGTTCATTTCAATATCTCTCATGCGCTTGGTTTTGGTGTGTTGTGAACACTGCAAGAGATTGAAGTCCAACTTTACTTACAATATATCAAGCATTAGCTCTGGGGCAGAGTCAAAGCCGGATCTAAGGCGCTTCGTTCTTCATCTCGAAGGAGAGGAAGACCTAGTTGAAGTGATGATGAAAAACAACCGCGATGCGACTAATCATTGGTTTCATGTAGGAGAGAAGAATGAGCCAAAACAAGTGATTGAGCTAATAGAAGAGAAATGTTCAGTCTTGCAAGGATTTAAAGGGGTGGCAACATTTGATAGTGACCAAGTTCTGCCCTTACATTCTGTGGAAGCCCCATATGGTTGGTCACTTCCTTTAGTAACACTAGCTAGCATAATAGTTGCACTTCCAAACAGCAATAGGATCAAAGTGAAAAACTTGATAGGAGCTGTAAATGAAGGGCTCCTCTATGTGAAGTTCATAGAGAACAACTTGGACAAAGATGGAAAATTAACTAAGGTGAGGATGGCAGCAGATATTGTATGGCTTGGAGTTGATTTATATGATAAGTGGTTAGATGTGGATCTTTATAAGCTCTCTCTACAAGGAAAGAATCCCAAAGAGACAATAGAGACACTAGCTGAAGCTGCAAAAGCCAGGTATGACAAGTTCAAAGCAAAATATAAACACATATGCAATAGGGTAGCACCTTCATCATGGCCCATCAAGATATTGGCATCTAACTCCATGTACAGAATAAGCCAAACCACTCTCTTAAACAATGAAATCATGAGCTCAGAGAGATTGTTAGAAGCATTAACAGAAATGATATGTGATATATTGGGTGCATGTCTCACAAACTTGCCCCATGTTATATCCACAAAGTGCTTGAACAGTGCCATTGAAGAAAGAGAGGAGAGTGTGAGATATGCAGTTTGCATGCTTGGTCAAACAAAGAGGATAATAGAGATGCTAGAGAAGAGGTCATTTCCTAGCTTGGACTTTAGCCGAGGGACAAACATTGAAGATTGGCGTTTGATGCATAAAATAGAGGCACTAGATATTGACTAAACTATTATTTGTAAATCTTTTCTTTCTCATCTTAGATAGTTTCACTTTCTACCTTGTATTTTGTAAGAACAAAAATCATGTATCCACATTAAGCCCTTCAATGGTGAGTATCCCTTCTTTTTAATTTTTTGATAAAGTATGTTTTTTTTTTTTTTCTCAAATGTTTATAATTTTCTCAAAAAACAATGTTTAATTTCATTTAATTTTGTCCCTAACTTTTTTGATTTGTATCAAAACTACGTCTATATGTTTTCAATTTTGTCCTTAGCATTTTAGATAGAGTTAATGTGGAAAGGTATTTGGAATCTTCTACATTGAATGGTTGGTAATTCGAACAAAGCTTTGGAACTTTGGATACATGTCAAGAACAAAAAGCTCCAAACTCTGAGAAATTTCAACCTTAACTATAATTTTAAAGACAAGATGGTGAGTGTTTTTATGAACTCAAAGCATAGCTAGCCTCTCTATTCTTCTTCTAGTTCAGCTTTTCCTCTTCTCTACTTCGGATTCTCCATGAGGAAGAAGCTTGTGTGTATGTGTGGGAGATTTGTTAGTGTTGGTGTTTGTATATGAAAAATGAAAGAAGGATAACAGAAACATGAGTCAAGGAGTAAAAATTAAACTCCTAACATTTTCACTTTACCAACCTCCCATATTTTGTTCCCAGTTTTCTATCATCTTTCATATTTGAATGAAGCTATCAGGCATGCACTCATAATCATTCCACTTCAGTTTTGTACACTTTCCTACAGTATTCTGACATTTCTTCAAAATCTTACAGTGCCAAACGAGCAACGAAAAAATATAAATAAAAATAAAAATAAATATAAAAAGCTTGGAGCATCTCAGTGATGCAATGGGCAATTTATTCCAAAGACATCACACTAGTTTCAAGGATGCTCAGGAAAGGTTGAACCATTTCATGAATCATGGCATGGACAATTATTAGTCAAGCATGTAGATTCTAGAGGCTATGTCCTGAACTAACCAATCAAATCCCTCGAGCAGACCCTCGCCAGTGTATGCACTACAGCCAACTATCTGCCAATGCCGAGATTTGTCCATGGCTTCTAAGTTAAGCACCTGAGCCGTTAAAGGACATTATTAAAAACCAAACAATAATATATTAGACGAGGGATAACTAGCTTGATTTATAAGAATACAGTGTCACAGACTTAATGATGAGCTTTTCATGATTATGATTGATGCTTACAATCGAAGTGACAGTTCATTTTTTTTTTTTTTTTGGTGACTTAAGTCACAGTTCATTTGATAATAGTCATATCAAAATCAGCATAGTTATCCTTTTTTGCATGATACTACCAACAACGGAATAGTGGTTTAGACATGCTTAGGAGATCAACTCATTACTGACACGTATGCTGTGTTAAGAAATCTAGAAAAGGCTACACTTATTTGAGGGAAATTTAGAGCGCCTTTACTTTCCAAGACTCACTAACAAATGCCAAATACTGTAATCCCTCTTCTCCTTATTTTTAGTCACTAACTTCCCCTAACTAACTCAACAAATAGGGTGATACTGTTAATAGAGAATGCATATTCCCTCACATCCTACCCAACCACATTGCTCCAAAGGCAAACCAAGACAAAATTCAGTGCATTAAAGGTTAAAGATGAATTGAAACTAGTTCTCAGACAGATTTCAGTGCAAACAATGTTTGGGCATAGAAGTTTAACAACAAAAGAGAGTATTCGAGAGAATAAATAAAAGTTAAACTATATAAATTTGGCGAGGGAGGCTATAAAAAAAGGTTAAGGAACTAATGTAGTGATTGCTTAGAGACTATAAAATTAAGTTCACCTTAGCTATCTCTTCAGGCGTAAGTGCACCCTTAATGTCCTGTTTATTTGCTAGTATTAGTAAGGATGCTCCAGATAGCCTCTGTCACAAGAAAAACCAAAGGGAATTAAGAACATTAGTAATAATTGACAAATGTAAGAAGATAAGGGAGAAACAGTTATGAACTGAGCCCCCAAATTAGTAACAATAAGAAATAGTGGGTCATTGTGTTGATAGCTCTAATGGCTCACTTTTGTACAACACTTCTGCAATTAAATTAAAGGAGCAAGAAATTGTACGGGAAGAAACGGGCAATCAGAAGAATAAAAAGGATTTCATTTTATTCATGGGCAAAAATCTGAAAGTATTATTCACTTAGCTCAATAATCGTGATTAGTTAAAAGCACCAGCAAACAGAGAAGTGTTAAAAAAATCGAATGAATATCTTTGGTTAAGCACAATAGATATGGATTGGATTGAACAGAAATCATACCTCTTCCTTTAAGAGGTTATCTAGCTCCATTTTGCAATCATCCAACCTTCTTAGATCTGAACTGTCAACTACCCAAACCAAACCATCAGTTTGCTCAAAGTAGTTTCTCCAATACGATCGTATTGTTTTCTGGCCCCCAACATCCCATATATTTAGGGTGTACCTGCAATTTTCAATGTGTTTACATGTCTTAACATTGTAGATTATAGTACATTTAATTATTGTAAGATATGTAGCAAAACAAAGGGCACAAACAAAAAGAATAACCGGAAAAGTGAAATATACTTCCAAATAAATTCTAAAAGGAAATCTTTCATGCACTTAGAATAAACCACAGCCAACAACCAACCTAGAAATGGATCCAACACAATTTTGGGATCTCAATAACACATGGAAACAGGACCGCCATCAACTAAGTCATATCTCATAACGCTAAATAGCAGTTCAAGTAAATGTAAATTTTCGTTATGCAACTGTGATTCCCATTTAACATCACAAACAACACTTGCATGATTGAAACTCACACTTATTTTTTTAACTACGATCCATGTAAGTCAATCAGAATGCGTAATGATTAAGTTTGACAATCCTCTCTTTGTTCTGTGCATGACCGTGAGAACTAAGGAAACTGAAATGTTGCAATGACATGTCCATTAAACACAGCAGCAGCGCCACTCAAATCTAGAAAAGATTAATATCATCTAAGTATATTTTGATCATACTATCAAACTTTGATGGTTGTTTAGAAATCTCATGACTATTCCATAACCATACATGAGATTTTCACCATACTATCAAACTAACTTCTTTTCCCAATTGTAGTTTTAGCTGTGATATTTCACTCAGCAGTCACACATTTCAAAAATGAAAAAAAAAAAAAAAAAATCAAATTCTTTACCTTCAATTAAAAGATACCAAGGGATCACAAAACTCATATCTTAACCTTAAATCGTGACTATAGTAATATTCACTCACTCTCATGCATTTCTCCCCTAAGAAAAGTAGTGCATAATAGCTAACAACAGTAGGAAAATAGCAGTGAGTGATTTCCTGTGTAGTGAAAATAAGAAGAGAAAAAAAGTGCTCACTTTTGGTAGGTGATGGTTTTGATGTTGAAGCCAAGGGTAGGGCTAATGACGCTAGTGTCCTCCCCGTTAATCTTCAAAACGATTGTTGTCTTCCCAGAATTGTCCAATCCACTGTATAATAGTATGCAGCCTTTCAATTCAAGAAAGTAAATAACAAAAAAGAGAGAGAGATCGGAAGAGGAAATAAACTCACACCATAAGAATTCGCATTTCCTTCTCTTTCCTTTTGATCTTACGAATGATGCTTAGAAGACCCATCGACAAGAGAAAGAGAATGGACTTGGTGAGGAAGAAGCGGCTGAGCTAGGGTTTCTGATGGCGGTGGTGGAAGAGAAGATGGAGGAGGATCCGAATGAAAAACCAGTGGAGGAGTGGGTGAGATTTGCTGAGACTAGAGAGTAGAGACTAGAGAGAGATGAATGTGAATATACTAACCTATTGAGGCACTTTTTTAATTATTGTGGTTATAAAAATTTAAAAAAATGGGGTAACATTTATAATTATATAAACCTTTTAATTCAATTCAGGTATCAGAAGAAGAAGGAGAATGGAAGCCCTGGCGGAACTGGAACGAGTTCAAAACCAGCTCCTGAGACGCATATCGGAGCTAGAAGAAAACCAAGACAACTCTACTCCGTCAACTGATTCCGCTACCGTTGAAGACGCTGACACAGTTACTCGGCTTTCCTCCATTTTACACTCTAACGGCGTTAACGACTTCTCGTTCAAGAGAGTCCCACCTGATTACTACGACTGGTCCCTTGAAGCTCGACGCGATGCCCTCGCTGCTCACTCCATCCACCATCTCTGCAAAAGCATCGTTTTGGTATTTAAAACTATTTACTATTAAATCATTATTTAAATTAATTAATTAATTAGTTGAAATCAGTTAATTAATCTTGTTATCGTGCTTCACTGTTCAGGTTAACACGCAAGCGCCCGCTAATGTTGTTGATTGTAGCGATCGCAAAAACTCAAAGTATTATGTTGTTGTGGTTCAGGTGGAGTATAATTATTGTTTATTAATTAATTTTGGGAATGGATTCGTTGCTGTTAGGATGTTAATTTTGTCTTTAATTATGGCTTTGTTTTGTTTTGCAGTACACTGCGCGGTTCAATGCTGAGGCTGTCAAGAACTTTCTGTATTCTCTCAACAATGGAAGTATAGCGAAGAAGAAATTCAACCGTAAGCTATTTTGTTTTTGCATACTAAGATGTGTTTTTGGTTATCTTAGATTAGCATAAGATTGTTTGAATGTAATATGTAGAACCTGGTGGCACTGGCAGGAAAAAACCAGTGTGTTAGTTAGTTGTATCAGTTGCAAGTTGTTTAAGTTTATAACCATACTTGTTTATTTTGAATTAATACTCAAATTAATTCCTAAAGTTATGTCCACACTTCAATCTAGTCCTCAAAGTTTCATTTTACTTAATTTGGTCCTCCAATTTGGCATCTATGACTCACATTAGTCCCTAATTCGACTTGCTGAGATAGATTGACAGGCACCACATTGGACTCTCTAACGGCTGTTTGATGTGAAAATGGAAACGCTAATAACTTAGGATTAGGGTTTTAAAGGCTTCGTAGAGAGTTCCGTTAGTTCATCTTAGCACACTGTTAATGGTTTTGTGACGAAAACAAGACCAGGGATTACTGTGAGTCCAGAATGCTAACTTTGGGGACCAGATTGAGAAGTGAGCATAATTTCGGGACCAATTTGAGTATTAATTCTTTGTTTTCCATTCCTTTCAATATTTTGAGATTTGAAAGTTTTATTTATTGTATGCAGTGAGGCTGGCTCCTGAGCAGACATCTATGGACTTAACTGGATATGGGCACAATGCAGTGACTTGTATTGGCATGAAAACTGACATTCCGGTAAAGACTCAACCTCTTGATTAAATATTAATATAGCAATATTATGATAGGTGCTGACAACCAAATATTGCAACTTGGTAAGAATATAACTCCTTATACAAGCTAGTTAAGGCTCAGCAGTTTTGTGATTAAGTTGTTTTGCCTTGCACTTGGTTTAGACAAGGTTCAGTTGGCAACAGAATATGAAATCTCGATGGAATAATTAGTATTTCATCCCCATTCCATGTTCAAGCTAATGATGTGATCTAGATGATTACATGTTGCCATATACAAAGATATTTTTTTCTCATTTTGGTTATGTTTCTGTCGCAAATTGCTTTTTCTAATTATCTACAACAATTGGTCACAGCCTCTTTTACTCTGCTGTGTAACATATTAATAGCGTCCCTTCCCTTCCATATGACCTGTGGTCTCATGAGTCATGAACATCTGTGTAAACAACTGAATCTTTCCAATCCTTTTTCCTTCCTGCTATGTGTCTGGTTCAAAACTCTCAATTATGCCTGTCTCTCTGTTTAAAATCCAGTTCTGGATTGACACCAGAAGTTATGTACTTTTTATTAGGATATGGCAACAGTTGACCATTATATGGAACTATGAAATGTCTGTGATTCTTTTGCTTGTGCAAATAGCCGCTTAAAGATGCAACTTTCTGTCAAGGACATGTTTCCTTGTTTCAAACTTTAATTTTGGAGGCGCAATTTTATAAATTGAATGGAATCTAAATCACAGGTTTGTTCCTTGGACAAATCTGATCCTTTAATCTGATCTTTTGCATTTAGATAATGCAATGCATTATGTTTAGGAATTACCCTTCAGCTTGTTCCTTTATTTGATATTATGGGCTGATTTCAGGTGATTTTGGATGAAGCTATTGTAAAGCTGGCCCCGGACTTCTTCTGGTTGGGTGGCGGTGAGGTTGATCTTAAACTAGGAATTAGAACATCACAGTTAATCAAATTTGTCAACCCCTTCATTGTCAACTGTAGCGGTAGTTGATTTTGTTACACAAAGCAATCAACATAAGTAACATCAAATGGAGCTTCACCATTTTCAGCTTCCCATTGTTGATTTTTTCACATGAAGCTATGCAGACTGCATAAGTAACTATCATGGCTTCCTACATTAATTTTCTTGAAGGTTATTAACATCATTAGAGACAAAAAAAAAGGGGGTGAGTTATCCCTTACTTTTCTTTTTATTTATTGTTGAATGAATTTTTAACAAGTTTAACACGGGAGATCATTATGCTTTTCATTGGGCGCCAAACCAAAAGATGTCCATTCACTTGTGTACATTGTGGCATTGGTGGTGCCAGCTCCTCACTCAAAGGACCATTATGGTGTCCAGATATCAATTTATAGTGTAATTTAAATTTTAGGGACCAATTCAATGCACATGCACAATTTCAGAGACCAGTTTAGAACTTTACTTCATATTTGTCATAATGTCAAATGATATTGTTGTCTTCTTTCTCTCTCTCACTAACAATTTATTCCCAGGAATAATTACTTCTAGAAAACGTGAAACTCTAGATGCATTGTTGTTAAATCAAAGTACTTCAAACTAAGGTGTAAATAATCAAGGGAAAAAAAATATAGATAGATAATTATAATTTGATACATTTGAGTTCTTTTATTGTTCTTATACCCACCCTTCCCTAAGCGCGACTCTTACTTCGTTATCATAACATTATTATTCTATAATTAGTAATCAATTTGGACCTTCAATCCAAACCAAATTGAGTTGCGTCATTAAATATCTTAGAGATCAAATTTAGTTATGATATTAAATTTGGAAAATTTGAATTGAATTCATTGAAAATTTAAGGATCAAATTGAGTCACAAAATTAACTTATGAGATCATTTTGGGTCAACAGAAATTTTAAGAAAAAATTAAATCGGGTGAAATTTGAGGACCAAATTCATCAACAATTTACCACTTCCCTTATTGAAAGTTGAAACAGTAAAGTACTCCAGAGTTGAAACAAGGAAACATTTTAGCATGAAACAGGTTCTTAGAATTTTATATACATATCTGTACAAAACATTGATATTAGTGGCATCATGAATGTTTATGAGGCAACCCAAATTGGATCATGTAGAGTAAATCCATAACATTCTAGTGGGAAGTTAGGTCCCCAAAGGTGTTCTCTCCACTGTAAGTAACATAAAGAAACCCATCTTCATCCTTCTTCTCATCATATATGGCAGACATTATTGCTCCTGCAAAAAGAACAAAAAATTTGAAGGGAAAATAAAGCCCGGAAACAGAGTTAATTTCTATATACTGTCAATATAAATAATATTTTGCATAGGCATCCAATTATGCATATCCATATCATTAAAAGTGTTTAACTCGATCATCGACAATAGTATAAAACTCTTACTCGAAGTTATACCTAATGCCATTCTATAATCTCCAAGTTACAAGATTTTGCTGAAGCTTTTACCTGTAGGTGGAAGGACATTATCCACAAATATAAAGATTGCCTTTTCTGCACTTAATTTGATCCTCTTTCTGATTACATAGACAAATTGTCCAACTGTCAGA
>JASCZI010060544.1:79776-95221 GCA_036250425.1 Stylosanthes scabra
GTTACGAATAAATAATATCTTTCTCCAATATATATATACAATATCACCATAAAGCTCTTCAAGAACCAACCCTCATATAATATCATGAATTATCAGCCATTCGTCTAAAACCTCATTAGTTGCTAATATCATCAAATCACTTAACTATTTAACAGATATTTGGATCAATCTAGATATTGAATTATGTACAATAATCATGTCAAAATTGCATAACCAATTTTACAGACAACAATGGTTAATTTCCAAGATAAAAACTTCCAATGCAATGTAAAATTTGTGAAAAAATTCATTCATATAGTAGAAAATTATTTATTGGAGCAAGCTTCTAGCATAAAACCTTTGCTTGTTATAATCACAGCCATTGCAAGAAAAATTCTTGATGATCCAGAAAAAGTTGCTATAAGAAACCCATTATTTTTCACCACCCCATTACTTTGAAAGAAACAAAAAAAAATTAGTGGAAAAACTAATTCGACATTTCCAGCGTATATGGTTAGTTTTAAGAATATCTTACTTTTTCTTGTCAATACTTGGGATATCACTTCTTTCTGCCTTCTCCACAATCACCTTCAGAAATATCCAGAGAAATTTTAGCACAACAACTAGAGATGCATCATTGATGTTCATGTTCAGGTATCACAGGTGCCACAATCAGCGAGTAGGATCATAAATTAAACAAGAATTGTTCTTGTCAAATAAAAATATCAAACATGTAGAGAAAGGTACCTAACATGCAATTACCACTATTAACCAAACCTTGCTTACTAGAAGATTGTTAAAGAAGCAACAGAGAACACATATATGAGGCAAAAGCATAACATAACAGAATAGACCCAAAAGAATCAATGAAATAACTTTCTCTCTTACACAAGTACATGATTCAACATCAGTAGCATCAGTCTGCAGAGAAAAAAGTCGATTCGAGTTTGAGTTCTCACCGGGATACGATCCGGATATTTCTCCCTAATCCTGGCAGCCTCAGCTCTTCTCTTCTCTGATGACAATAATTAATCATTGCTTTGTAAATTAGCAACAACAAAAATACACAATCAAAACAAGTATTCATCACAAATAAAGAAAGAAACCAGCAATATATACCAAGATCATGTTCTTGTTTGAAATAACTCTTTGCCATTTTTCCTGAACCTAGCATCAAACAAAAGTCAACTTAAGTATAACGAAACATGGAATTTCTAACAAAAAGGGCAAGTTACATCAATCAACCAAAAAAACAAAGCACTATGCTTTAGAACAAAGAAAAGAAAACGGAATCGTTAGAATTAACAAAAACAAAAATCCAGCAATAACCACTTAATCAAGAAAAAAGATGGACCTAAATTTCAAAGCTTTCTTTTTTTTTTTCTCTGGAATTTCCTACCAACTTTGCAACCAAAAAATTTAAAGAAGAGGCTTAGAAAAGCTCCAATTTGAGAAATTTTTCTAGCAGATAAAGATGAGGGTTCTGCGATGATGTAAGAAGCGGTGCTGACAACTGTGATTATCGAAACTCGAAAAAGAGTGGAGTTTTGAGAAATTTAAGAAAGATAGGTTAAGAAAGTTTGAACCTTGTTGGAAGAAGATCCAAGAAGAGAAAGAAAATCAAAGCTTTTTGTTTATTTGTTTGATTGATTGATGATGAAGAGTCGCGAGTCGCAAGAACTCCGTGCTGGTTGTGTATTTGCTTTAAGAAAAGTAAAATAGTGTCTTGCTTTGTTTAGTCCAACTCTATTTATATCAACTAATCAAACACTCCAACTATTTCTTTCAACAAGATTTCGGACAATTCATCCCTACAGATTTCTTTCAAAAAAAATTAAAAAATTGTTATATGCACCGCATTACCTATCAAAATCAGTCACTATATATTAATAATAATTTTATGTGAATAATTAATTTTGACTAATTAAATTATTTATTTTTATGCTAAATAGAAAACTATTTTAATATCAAATAAATTTTTTTATGTGCAATTTTTTATACTATTTGACATCAAAATAATATTCATTTATACTATTTGACATTAAAATAATATTCAATTTAGACAAAAAAATATATATATAACTTAATTTATTTATAATATAGGAGAGTTATTAGTATGGTAACAAGGGAAGCATACCATATTTCGCGGATTAATAGATTGTAAGTTAGTTTTTATCCTGAAGTGGGAATAGTAAAGGAGTAAAGGACTTTAATGCCCTTAAAAAAAATGTAGTTTCCTCGTGACTGTCCAACCCGAAAATAGATTGAGAACATATAGCTTTCATTGATTTGTGATTTTAGCCGAATTAAAAGGTGATTGATACTGATGAAGGCCCAATCTAGGTCAATAGAAATTGGGGGAAAGTGTTGGGATTATTGTCGTCGAAAGCGGTGAAATTAAACAAATTAAATTTATTTTATACATAAATTGCACCATCAAAGTGGAGGGTAATGACACAAGTTTTTCCATCTTCTTCATTCATCACAACTTTTTTTTCTCTTTCTCCCTTTTATGGCTTCCAATCAACACGCTATCTTTTTCTTCAACTATAAAGCATCGCCAATCTCAACAACCACATCTTCACTCAAAACTGATTCCTCACAACCAATAGCTTTTCCTCCTTTTTTTCTTTTTTGACTTTTCTCTCTTAATTTCAATGTTGTTTTTTTTAGTCTTTTCAATATTTTTGTCTTGTCTTGATTATAGTTGAGATTATTCTATTCATATTGTTGGTGATTTTAGGTAAGGTTTAAATTGGGTGTATAATGAAAATATATGAAGTTGCAGCAATGAAAATAAGAGGCATCGATGATGGTTTCAATAGTGGTGAAAATGGTAATTTTGGGTGAGGTTTAAATTGGGTTTATAACAGTAAATATATGGAATTGTAGAAAAGAAAGAAAGGAACATCGGTGATGGTTTCAGTGGGGTGGGAAGGGATAATGGTTGTTAGTGTTGGTGATGAACCGATGATGGAGAGATTGGTGGATTATTGAAAAAAAAAAAATTGGTTGGTCAATTTGGAATATACATAAAGTATCAAAAAGAAAAGAAATGGGCACATAACATTAAAATCTGTACTAAGAAATTAAAAATTTTTCACATCCAGCCATTAGTTTAGATTTCACCAATGTAGTGAAAAAAGATGCATAAACCAATGAATCATTCACCAAAATACCCTTTCCATCATTTTTTCTAATTTTTTTTCCTTCTAAATAATTTGAGTTTTTTTTTTTCCTTTCATGTCCTTCAATATCTAGGTCCTATATGTTATTAATAGGGATAACCAAAAACAAGCATATAGGTAGCATTTGATAAGGAGGACTGGAACTGAGATTGAGAAACTGAGATTCAGTATTTTGTTTGTTGGATGAGGACTGGAACTAAAATTTCAGTCTCAGTACCCAAATTTTCAGTACCTCAAGTTAGGAGGAATTGGGGGACTGGAGACTGAGATTGAAATTTTAATATTTTTTTTCTCCAAAATGCCCTCATTTAATTTTAATAATTCCATATCTTATCCCTTCTTTCTTCTCATTTCACTCACTATGGCCAACCAGCAACCATCATCAACCCATCATCCTCCTCCAAGCTTTATCGCCGGCAAGCTTCCCTCCGTCCCAATGCGTCTTCCCTCCGGCAAGCTCGGCACGTACTGTATGCTTTTGTTTTGATTTCCCTATTGTGATTCATCAACATTTGGTAGTAACTCAAAGCGATGACTATGGAGGGTAGCAACTCAAAGCTCTGTCGTATTGCAAACATATATGACTCCACAAAGCACAATTGTTATTTTTAAACCTCAGTATTCTTTTACTTTAGACAATTATAATGCTATTGTGGTTGGAAAGCACCTCAATCTCATGGTGGTGAGGGGACGCTTATTGGGTATTAGGGTACTATTCATCGTCGATTGGGTTCCCTCTTCCACTTCCTCTATTTTTAGGCTCTCTTTACACAAACCAACGCATTCCAAGATAATTTGGGGATTGTGTTTTTCATCTTCCACTTCCTTCATTTATGGGTTCTCTGTAACAACCATACCAATGCATTATTCCAATATAATTTGGGGATGATGGTTTTTCTTAATTATTTTGTGCAACACATAAAGGGTAATTTGGTTATTTTGTATGTTTTAGTTTCTATATTTATATTTTAGTACATTTTAAACCAAAAACAATACATAAACTCATTTTAGTCTCGATCTTTCAGTCTCAATCTCCCGGTCTCAGTCTCTCAAACTCAGTCCCCAAAATGAGAATGAGACTGAAACTGAGATTGGGGGACTGAGACTTAGTATTGTGTTTGGTGGAGAGGGACTGGAACTAAAATTTCAGTACCTCCAGATTAAAGGGATTGGAGGACTGGAGACTGAAACTGAAACTTTAATAACATTTTTTCTTAAAATACCCTCATTCCACTTCTATAATTCCAACTCTACCCTTCATTTTAATCAAATTAGGATTTCTCTTTTTTTTCAAACGATCTTTCTGCCTCATTTCTTTTCTTCCATTCACATGCCCACTGAGCAGCCAACACCCATTTCTTTTTTCATTCCCTCTTTTCTCCTTACCTCCCACTTCTTTCTTCCATTTCAATTACAATAATGTGTCTCACTTTCCTTTATTCCAGCGACACTCCTCTCCTCACAAAGCCTTCCGTTCGTCAGTCACCTTGCATGCTGCGCCGCTGCTACTCGCTCGTTGCGTCGCCGCCCCTTGTTCGCACCGCCATCCATTGTTTAGTCGTTGTTGCCCCTTGCTTCCTTGGTCTCCGCCATCTCTCTTTTGATTCTCCAAATAATAATAATAATAATAATAATAAGTTGTTTTTGTGCTCTATTACTCGATTTTTTTTATTTAGTTTACTTTGTTCATGTTTGTGGGATCTGAAAGTTTGTATTGATAAAGAAAAGTGGTTGTTTGTGCGATCTACATCAATAATGGTAATGGTGGCTCTTGAGAGAGAAGATTGGTGATGGGGATACAGGAGGAGTTATTTTGTTTTTTTTTTTCAATTATTAAGGATATTTTGGTCACTTTGCTTATTTTAGTCTCTATCGTTACATTTTAAACCAAACACAATACATAAACTTAATTTGGTTTCAGTATTTCAGTCTCTGCCTTCCAGTCTCAGTCTCTTAGACTAAGTCTCACATTCTAAGTCTCTCTTTCGAACGCACCCATAAAGACCTTTCAATGAGAGGCCCAAGACTACCATCTTTTGCGCAGCCCACATGCAATATTTGGCCCACGTGAATTGACTCGGCTCGGTTCAGCCGCCAACCATCATGTAATAGGCAAAGCCGACATCATACGAGGTATCATGCGCTTCACCACCTCGGTTGGTTATTAAATCACCGTGTTCCTAATCTTCCATTTTGCACCATACAATTGCTCCTTTAGTTTCAGCCCTTTAAATTTTTAATAATAAATCTAGACGTTTTACTCTTTACTTCATATCATATTCTCTGAAAATCAACTATCATACCGAAACACTTTCCTATAATATGTTTTATATTTCAGCATATATTTTATGCTGACAGTTAATTTTAGTGTATAACTTTAATGCGCACTTATCGTAATCTAAAAGTTAAATATATACTAAGTATTTGAAAAAAAAATTAATAGATATATAGACTATTAAAAAGGTATAAATAATTAATTAAATAAATCTTAAAAAATGTTAGGTAACTAAAATTATTTGAAATTAATATACGTGTGTAATGTAATATAAGTAGATGAATATAATTTTTTTATTTGAAGATGATATTCCAAACTGTTGAAATGTTTATTGAATTATTTAATTGTTTTTAATATATTTTTAAATAAAAATATTTTTATGAAAGTAATCACTATATGTCTATGTGTAAGGTGTATGAAAAGAATATACTAAAATGAGAAAATTGATAAAATAATATAATGAGAAATTAGTTACTATTATATTTATAAATTTTAATTATATATGAGTTCCAATATGTTAAGATAAGAATAATTAATTTAACATTTTTATCACTTTATTAATTTTCTTATTTTACGTTGATGTCATGTTTTTCAGTCAGCTAACAAAAAAGATTATTTGCTACTGTAGTAAAAGACAATTGGGTAATATGAAGTGTCTTTAAATTTATCTACTGGCAAAAATATTTATAGTGCTTGATCTTCCTTAACCACTGCAATATGAATATAAAGCGGATTTCTGGTTTGTTGTTTGTGGCTTCCTAGAGCAAGTCTGAGTGGAGAGTTTGGACTTCTTAATGCACAAGCCGAATACTTTAGATCGGGTCTACACTACTCGACCTTCATTTGGTTCAAAGTTTTCCTTATGAGTTTCTGCCATGTCCAGCACAATAAGACTAGAGATGGATGTCGAAGTCAATGGGAGAGTATGGTATACTGGAACAGGCTGAGAGGATTTTTAATGCAAATGAGGTAGAACGATATTCAATATGAATGGGTGTTGAAGTGTATGACAAGGAAATTTGACTCGTTAGGGATATAAAAGTGGAATACGATATGGTGGTTAATGTGGAAGAAATAGAATTTATGTCCATCTTATAGGAACTAAATAAGATGAAATAGAATACAATCCAAAGGAATAAGTTTTGAGGATATAGAAATCTATTAGGCGGATGAGGGTCGATGACTTTCTTATTTAGAATATCTTAAATTGTGCACTAAACTAAACTGGTTAATAGAATTTGAAAATTATCCGGTGCGACATACCGTATTCAATCACTTTTTACCCGTTAATCTTAATTATATATTATTTTATAATTAAAATCAATAAAGATCAATGGCTTTTGCGGCATACCGGATAATTTTCCTATCACACGTTTGCTTGAAATCTTTTGACTAGGTGTTCTCATAAAGAATTATGACATTTTTAGGAGTAGTTTTTACAATAATTATAGACGTACACCTATTTTTTTTCAACCAAGTCCAATCAATTATTCACGTGCGCACTGTACGAACAGAAATTTATATGTACAACGAAGATGTTTTTATAGTTGACATGAACATGTTTTAAAACATGTTCGTTTGCTTTTAAATTTTTTGTTTGTTCTAGTAATAATATTCTGTTCGTGCGCATGAGGTGAGAGTGGGCAAAATTCACTTGATTTGACTTGGTTGAAGAAAAGAAGTGTACATATAGCATGATTGTAGTTTTTATTTATCCTAAAATTTCATTTGTTAGGTTTTATTTGAGCTTTTTTTTGTTTAATTATTATTTGTCTTTCTATATTTTGCTCGTACTTTCTATTTCGAAAGTTTTAACTTTAACTTTTAAGTTTTGGAAATGGATTAGGTATAATTGGAAATTCAATATTTCTGTGTTTTTAGCCATTACTTTTAATTATAAAATATATATTTTTGGTATTAATTATAAAATACATATATTTTTAAGATTAACGACTAAAATTATAGGAACACTGAATCTCCGGTTATACGTGATCCGTTTCCTTAAGTTTTAACTAAGCATACGAGGAAAAAAATATACTAACGTTGGGTGGGACTCCTATTTTTTTTTTTTGGACCATTACACAACACAACACACATATTACAATGGTCAAAAAAAAAATACCAATTTAGAGGCTACTTGTTTGCAGGGTTCAAATAGGAATGTTGGACAAGTCCAAGACAAAAAAAAAATAGGAATGTTGGATGATGTCCCAATAACCAGAAAATAAGAATGTTGGATATATTTTGGTACTTTGGTGTTTCCCTTCTAGAAAAAAGAACTAGAAGGATTACCAAAAGAAAAAAAACAAAAAAGAATTAGAAGGTTGAGTTAAAAGTTCCAAACTGTCCCCACTCAAAAGTCTTGTACCAGTCTCTCTTTTTCTCCCCCATCCACAGAAATGCACCGACTTTCAATTTTCAAATATCCGTAAGACCATTCCACGCCTAAAGCTGAATCCTGAATTTTATTATGCTAATAAATTATAAACAATAAATTATAATGTTTATAAATTTATGATAAAATTTAAACAACAAACATTGGACTAATTAACGTAGAAAGAATAAAATTGATGATCTAAAATAATAGAATATATTATTTTTATATCTTTTACTAGACATTAAATTTACATTCATATAAAAATATTATTATTATTAATTAAATATATATTTTAATTAGTAAACAATAAAAATTAAAAAATAAAAATTAGTTAACACATCAAAAATTATATTTTATGTAAGTGTCAATTTGATGTCTATAAAAAGGTATATATGTAGCGGAATTGAAAATAATAATAACTGATAATTTAAAATAATAAAAGTTAATCTTTTAAAATATTAAAATTCATCGTTCAAATTAAAAAATATATTAATTGACATTATTCACGCAACTATTAACTACCAATATTTTTATTAATAATACTACACATACACTAATATATCCAATCAAATCACAACCAAGTCATTTTATACCATTTTCATCAGGCGAATAAATACCATGCAGAAAATCTCTCATATTTGAAAAGACGCTTTATGCGAAACGATGCGGAAAAAAACGAGTGTTTCCTCTTTTTTTTTTTTTTTTTCTGGAACTCCTCCTCCTCATCCTCCTCTTCATCCTCCTTCTTCCTACTTGAAGTGGATTTTGTTGAAAAAATAGAACCTAATTCTAAAAAAAAAAAAAGTGGACTTTTGCTTTTTAAAAAAATCGAACCAGATTTTCTTGAGAAAATGAAGTGGATTTCGTTAAAAAATAAAACCGAATTTATTTAAAAAATAGAATTCATCAAACTCTAAAGGGAAATCTGAGTACATAATAAAAACAACAAAAACATAAAATATAAACACAAACCAAATCAAAGCTCCGAATTAGATTCCTTATAAAAACAAAATCGGATTTATTGAATAAAAAAAATAGATTTCTTCTCTTCTTCTTCATCATTTTCTTCAATAAATTGCATCTTATTACAAAAATAGAACCAGATTTATTATAAAAACTGAATCAGATTTGTCAAATAAAAAAGACATATTTCTCTTTTCTTCATCATCTTCTTCAATGAATTGCATTTCATTACAAAAACAAAACCAGATTTTTTATCAAAATAGAATCGGATTTTTTGAACAAAAGAAACAGATTTCTTCTTCTTCAATGGAATGTATCTCATTATGAAAACAAAACCGATTTTATTTTAAAAACAAAACCGGATTTCTTTAATAAAAAAACATATTTCTTATTTTTTTGTTCTTCATCATCTTCTTCAATAAAATGCATTTCATTGAAAAAACAAAACCGAATTTCATTATAAAATTGAACCGAATTTTATAAGAAATTGAATCGAATCTTTATGAAAAAATGAACTGGGTTTTCATGAGAATCAGAAGCTCCTAGCGTTTAAAAAGTGAACCGAATTTTTATAAGAAACTGAACCGGATTTTCATAAAAATCAGAAGTACGCCTAGACGTCGATCTTGGCGCCTGGGAGTATAAAAACTGAACCAGATTTTTATAAGAAACAGAACCAAATTTATTTGAAAAACAGAATTTATCAAACTCCAAAAAGAGATATGAGTACATAATAAAAACAACAAAAACATAAAAATCGAACCGCATTTCTTATAAAACTGAACCGGATTTGTCAATTAAAAGAAACATATTTATCTTTTCTTCTTTTTTTTCATCTTGATTTCTTATAAAAACTGAACCGCAATTGTCAAATAAAAAAAACATATTTCTCTTTTCTTCTTCTTATTCATTATCTTCTTCAATGAATTGCATTTCATTAAACCCTAAACATAACTCTTCTTCTTATTCTATTTTCTCTTCTTCTTCCTCCTCCTCCGTTATTGTAATTTTTTTTTGCAAATCCGGTATTAAAATTGCGCGTGTGTCAGAAAAACTTGGTTGTACTTGGTTGGGCAAATCACTTGGTTGCCTAGCATTTTTGTATTTTTATTATCAATAATTTTAGAAGTACTCCTATTTTATCCAACTAAATTCAATTAAATCATTTATCATTTATTTTATACTAAATTAAAGATTATTTTAATATTAAATAAAAATTTATTTATATGTTATTTTTTATGTTATTTTATGTCAATATAATTTTTTATTTAATATATAAAATAATGATTTATTGAACTTGGTTAAGTAAAATAAGTGTACACCCATATAACTTTGACTAACAGTGCTAGAGAACCAATATTAGGAAGCCTTAGAAAATTAATAATTAACTTATTACGAACAAGTACATTGACTTTATTGACTTTCAAATATATTGTCTTTCAAGAATTTCTTATTTTTGACTAATTTTCTTTCTATTTATAAATTTTTTTGAGTTATGTTAAATATATCCACAAAAAATTAATAATAAACTAAACTATCATATACAATATCTATCCAAATATAAAATATACATTAAAAATTAATTTAAATAAAAATAAATAAATAAAAATATATATGAAAGATTTTTTTATAGACAAATTTATATGAACAAAAATACACTCTAAAAATAATTAATAATAGACAAAAATATAAATATAAAATACGTATATTTATCTATCTCTTCGAATCTTTCGCGTATATCTTTTTTTTTTTTTCACCATAAAATCTTGAGCTTATGTTCATTTACTCCTTTAAATAATACATATATTGACAGCAAATTATAAAAATTTAAAGTCAATCATTTCTCCGTATAAAAGGCTCCATAGCCCCCTCTCCGTCTTCAAGTTTCAACAGAGAACAATAAACCCCAAGCCAGTTTTACCAGTCACCACCACTAACCAGTCTACCACAAGTACCCAACACAATGCATAAGAGTCCTTCAGGTTCCTCATTGGGCCCAGGTGGGCTCGACCTAACCCAGGCCTTCTTCAGGCCCATAACAAACGCCGCACCACCTTCACCAACCAAGCGCCAAACCAAGATCTCCGTCATCGGCGCCGGCAACGTCGGCATGGCCATCGCTCAGACCATCCTCACTCAAGACCTCACCGACGAGCTCGTCCTCGTCGACAACAAGGCCGACAAGCTCCGCGGCGAAATGCTCGACCTCCAACACGCCGCCGCCTTCCTCCCCCGCACCAAGATCCACGCCTCCGTCGACTACGCCGTCACTGCTGGCTCCGACCTCTGCATAGTCACGGCAGGCGCACGCCAGAACCCCGGCGAGTCAAGGCTGAACCTGCTCCAGAGGAACCTGGCGCTGTTCAAGAGCATTGTGCCGCCGCTTGCCCGGTACTCGCCGCAGACGGTGCTGCTCATCGTTTCGAACCCCGTGGACGTTCTGACATACTTGGCGTGGAAGCTCTCCGGGTTTCCGTCGAACCGGGTTATCGGATCGGGTACGAACTTGGATTCATCAAGGTTTAGGTTCCTCATCGCTGATCATCTCGACGTCAACGCTCAGGACGTGCAGGTCATCTCATTTTCCTTTTTCTATTTTTTTTTAAATAATTTTTTTTAGTATTATAAAGTCCACATTACTGTATAGTGTATAGTGTATCCCGCTAATTTTGGGTTATTTCTCTGGTTATTTTGGATGTGTTGCTGACTACTCTTGCGGTTTTTTTTTTTTTTTTTTAATCTGAAAAACGTTAACCAAGTTGATAATTAAAATTTGAAGGAATGTTCTTCACTTTTGTCAAAAAAAAAAAAAAAGTTCTTTAATGTCTTATACTTTTCTTATTTTGTATTCTACAATTTTACGTTAACAAGTGATTTTGGTCAACCAAGTTAATCTATTTCTCATTTATTTCTATATTAAATAGAAAATGATTTCGATGTTAAATAGAACTTTATTTAGATGTAATTTTTTATACTATTTAATATCGAAATAATATTCTATTTATGATAGAAATAAATAACTTAGTTGAACATGGTTGGTCAAAATCACTTGTTCAAATAACATTATCCTTTTACATTTATTAATTAGAGTTTAATTTTGATTAACTGAGAATCATCCTTTCAGTTCATGCATTGATGTGACCCTTGAAGTAAAGAGTTTGAAAATTATTTCTTTTTACATTATTTTTACTGATATATGAAAATTAAATTATATTAATTATTAATTATTGGTGAAATAAACGAGTAATTTTAAATATAATAAACATATAATATAATTATAAATGTTAGGCAGATGAAATGAATGTTAATTTAAATAAAATAACTTTGTCTCCACATCATTAGCCTAAGTTTAGCTTAATTGAGCTATCACATGTGATAAGTGATCAACTAATCAGTCACAAAATCTTTAGTTTAATAGATATGTTTAACATACATAGATTAGCTTGTTTAAAGATAAGAACACATTTATTAAAACACTTTACAAAATGTAATTGTAATATGATTTTGTAGGTACTAATCTGAATAACTGAATACTGGAGAATGTAAAGTCTGTATGCTGTTAATCTATTATTGCATTTCAGGCTTACATAGTGGGAGAACATGGGGATAGCTCAGTGGCACTGTGGTCTAGCATCAGCATTGGTGGTGTTCCAGTTCTTAGCTTCTTGGAGAAACAGCAGATAGCATATGAGAAGGAAACATTGGAGATCATACACAAAGCAGTGATACACAGTGCCTATGAAGTCATCAGCCTCAAAGGCTACACTTCTTGGGCCATTGGCTACTCTGTTGCGAGCTTGGCGCGTTCCATTCTCCGGGACCAAAGGAAGATCCACCCTGTCTCTGTTTTGGCAAAGGGGTTCTACGGCATTGGCGACGAAGTGTTCCTCAGCTTGCCAGCACAGCTTGGTCGCGGAGGAGTGTTGGGTGTGACCAATGTGCACTTGAATGAAGAGGAGTCACAAAGGCTCAGGGACTCTGCCAAGACCATACTTGAGGTGCAGAATCAGTTAGTTCTTTAGATTTGTGTTCATACTTCATAGAAGGATCTCTCCTCCTTGAATTAACTTATTTTGTACTTTGTTTTGTTTTGATTTGCATGGATTGGCCAAAGTTATTACATGTTAATTTTGACCTATGTGCTCCAGCGTTTATGTTAATTCACTTGTTAATTCAGTCCTTCTTGTTGTTACATGTTTTCCACTATGGTAGATCTAGTGATATGTATTTTGTTGTTGTGTATTTAGCCAGTCAATTAAATTTTCAATTGCTGTTGTCATCCTTTTTTGTTTTTTTTTTTTTTTCCTTTTAGAATGTGTTTGGATGGATAACTAGAGGGAAACAAATTTTAGGAAATATTTAAAATTTTTAATAGCAAAATAATATGTTTTATCTTTTTAGAGAAAATTTTAAAATTCAAGAGATTTTAGAGAGAATTTTAATTAACTTTAATCAAGAAGGAGAGGTGCGCGTAAGATTGGTAAGGACAAGAAGGTCATGAAACTAGGCTTGATTTCATTGAGGGACATGAACCTTGATTATTATCATTATAAGTTTATAACGTTTAGGAAATACAGCAACATGTTTTGGGTCATACCTAAAATGCTTTCTAAGGTTTATAAGGTAGCGTTTGAAATTGTGACTGAGCGACTGAAATTGGGAAATTGAGATTTGGAAATTAAAATTAAATTAAATTTGTTTTTATGTTTGGTTTAAAATTTACTATGATATACTGAAAAATAGATATTGAATTAAGTTAATAGTAAAGGAACAAATGTTAATATTAGAAAATTTAATGTTGAGTGATGTATTTAAGTAAAAAAAATATTAAAATTTCAGTCTCAATTTCTATTCTTTTCGAATTGAAGGTACTGAAAATATTAAAATTTTAGGAATTAAGATTAAAATTTTAATTTCAATCTCTATTTAACAATCACAATATTGACTCAAAATTCTCAAATTTTATTCTCATTCTCTTTACAAAAGTCACATAAATTAAATTGGCACACCTCAAATGCTTAGCCCCTTTTTCTCTAGAAGACTATAACCGTTTGATTTTTCCTATGAAAGAGGAAGGTTCTTTGAGAAAAGGAGGTAACTCGAATTGGACGATTCGGTTTAATTCTTATAATCATGATTTTTTTATTTAATATTTTTATCACATTTTTAGGAGTCATTTTTATTATTTTTTAAAATTTTTACGAACAATATTAATAGTTTATTTTTAATTTTAATTTGGTCTGTGGACTTTTTCTATACTTGGCCTCTCTAAGCATGAACCCAAGTTTGAAAGTAAAAAAAAAAAAAAAAAACAAAGTCCAAAAGCAAAAAGAGATTGACCCAAAAATAAGAGAGAAAAGACTTTACACAACCAAAACGACGGTCGTATTGGACCTTCGTATTCTGCAATTGTTTGTGTGTGTATAGCAGCAGCGAAGTCTAGTATTGTGCTGAAGGCACAAAAGGAAGAACCCGATCAATAGCAACCTAGAAAACCCTTCAATCATGGCAGGGAGATTGGCCAACGCAGCTTCCAGAATCATGGCCGGAAACGGCGTCGTTTCCAGATCCGTAGCTTCCTCTCTTCGCCTCCGCTCCGGCATGGGCCTCCCCGTCGGAAAACACATCGTTCCCGACAAACCGGTACGCACTCCATCGTTCCTCTTTTAACCTAACTCTTCAATCGTAATCATTTTCTCAGCTCAATTTCGAAAATTATTGGTTCTTATTGTGGTTTTTTAACCATTGCTATTGTGATTGGGGGTTTCAGCTTCCTGTGAATGACGAACTCGTGTGGGACAATGGAACTCCATTTCCGGAGCCCTGTATAGATCGTATTGCCGATACTGTTGGAAAGGTAGCACAATTTTCCACCTAAATTATTGATTTCATGGAAATTTTTGGACAATGTAATATTGAATAGTTCTTACATTTTGTTAAAAAAAAAAAAAAATTGGAAACAGTATGAAGCATTGGGTTGGCTGTGTGGTGGATTGAGTTTTTTCGCGTCTCTGGGATTATTGGCCGTGTGGATGGACAAGGCCTCCACGATACCCTTTGTAAGTTTTCTGCTTTAACTTTGCTTATCTTCTCCACTGTTTTTGTGTTAATGTTTGATGTTGGATTGGGATTTTGTTCGGTTATCTATCTTTCCTGTTGCTATGTACCAGTATTAGTTTAAGTATTATTCTGATGTTGTTGTTGCCTCATTCTGTAGAATGGATTATCCATTGACATTCTATAGATGAGATTTAATTGTGCACCGGAAAACTAGATGTTGGCTGTAGAATTTAATTGCTCATATCTGTCTCAGTTTTGTGATTTAAGTCTCTGGTAGTTGTTCTGTTCATTGAAATTACTTTGAGGGTTAGTTGTGGTGTAATCCATGTAGAAAGTTTGATCTTGGAACTTTGAAGGAAGTGTTGTTCTCAATTCTAACTTTTTGCTTTAGGGGCACATTTTTGCTTGTTTAAATTCCCACAGACCTGTACTTTAGTTCTTATTGTCTACTGCATATGGCATCTTTCTCCTGAATAAGAATCTAATTAGCAAGTTGTTTTAATGTGGAAACTCTAGTTGTTTTAACTCTGAATGAAAGCGAAGTAGTTTGAGGAGTTGTGTGTGTGCGTGTTTTGTTGTTTGGGGGGGGGGGGGGGGGGGGGG
>JASCZI010060545.1:0-10277 GCA_036250425.1 Stylosanthes scabra
AAATGAATTATGGAATAACTCAATTTATAGTTGAGTCTATTGGATATGAACCATCCGTCAATTAGAGGTATATAATTCCTCTCATTTTCAACCATTAGAATTCTATAGTTATAAACTATGAATGATTATAACCTTTCATTTATTTAGTTATTATTTATTTATTTACTTTCTAAAATTAGCTTTACTTAATTTTCACAGAAAAAAACTCTGAAATATCCGAAGCTAATTAAATTAACACAAAATATGAATTTCTTTTTTATCTTAGTACAACACAACACACTCACGTTGCACACTCACGTACACTCAAGGTTGCAAGAACCGGGGCCTATCATTGAATCAAAATAATACACTGAGTAGTTCAATAGTTTAAATGTTTGATCGTAATTGAATAAGGTTGCTTAAATATATAATAAAATAATTTAAAATATAATATAAATTATTTAAAATATAATATTATTAATTATAAAAAGCCGGTTATCTTCCTTTAAATCTGGATCAGTTTAACCTGTTTATTGATTAATTGCCAATTTGAACCATTTTTTTCTATTTAAATTTTAACTTGAATCAATTCGAAGAGGAGAATAGTTCCCATTTTTCCAACCATATCAACCGGTCCGGTTCAATTCTTAGAACCATGCGTACACTACGTTACTACATAAGTTCTTTTTTCACTTTTAGATAGAGCTAGTATTTAAACCTGATGTGGTTGATTAGAAGGCATATATGTATATGGCTTCTAAACCAAACCCCCAACTACCACAAAATATGAAGGGAGATGCTATAGTAACGAGTGAAGTTTGATGAAGAATAAATTTTTTTTAAATAAAATATTATAGAAAAAATCATGTAAAATACACATATTTTAATTTCTAAATGTAGTTCACTCATTAGCTAATTATACTGTGACCAAAGAAATTCCCAAATATCAAACTTATAACTTGCCATTCAAATATTCAATTATTTTTAGAAATTAAGATTCACACAAAAGCTAACTTTTTGTTTTTTTTACAGCACATAACTAATAATTTTTTTAGGAGAATGATTTAAATCTGACAGATTATTTTCTTATGTCTTTTTTAGCATCTCTTCAATCTTTCGGAACATTTGACGTGTCTACATATATGTCGTCTCTAAAGTTCAAGACAGAAAATAGACACTTAAACAAATTAAATCATTTATTACCTTTGGTAGGAGATGTGATTCACACAAAACTAATATTTAACTTGGTTGACGAGATTTTTTTTTGGTACAACGATTTATGAGTACAGTGTATCCGAGCGCCCTTCTCATAATTTCAGACTGAGCTTTCCTCAAGATTGGGCCAATCTCCACAGTATGAAGTGAATAATAAATTAATAATATATGGAATTCTACACACAAATATATATATATATATATATGGAATGATGAACACAGGAAAATAATAAAGGGGAAAATTCAATGGATCGTATATGAGGCTTTAGCCATTGCTTCCCCAAAAATAAAAATACCGTCCTGAGACATTTACCACATAACAAAAGCTGGCGTATGCCAAAAGTAGAGAAATTATTAATTGCACAAAAAACAAAACATACTTCTTACTCTCTCCAATTAAACTCTCCAATTAAACCGTGCCATATGGATAGAGTAGTATTTAATTAATTTAAATTTTAAAATTAATAATAAAAATTATAGCATTAATTATATTAGTGGATTTTCTCTTTTTAATCTTTTTTCTCTCTCCAACTCTTCTTTCTTTTTAAAATTCCAATATTTGTTACAAGAATAAAAAAAATGTTTAGCTAACATGTATGCACATAATAAAATTACAAATTAAAATTTTTTTATAAAAAATATAAAAATTGTAAATTTTTAATACATTTATTTTTCATTTCTTAAAACGCAAATATTTAAAACTTTTTATTAATAATAAATTAATCAAAGTCTTTAGGACATAGCTTAGCTAAACCCATAAAAAGAAACACAATTTTTTTTTTAAAACTTCTCTTGATAGAATTTTTTTGGATTTTTCATCAACAATCACAACCAAGTACAAACGCATAATTCATACTCTTTATTTTTTCTTTTTTATGAAAAAAATAATATGTTTTTATTTTAAATTTAATTTTTATACATTTTAAGTGTTAAAAAAATTTACATGTATTTAATCATATATTGCGACGTTAACAAGAAACTAATTTTAAATCTACTATTTAAAAATTATTTAAAAGTATGAATTTAATTGAATAATTATTACTTTTCAATAACACTATTAAAAATAATAAGTCTTTTACTTGTTAAATTTCATCTAAATTCAAATATATAAATATAACACAAAATTATTAAAACACAACACAAAAAATATTTATACTAGCATAAAATTAAGTACGATTTTTTAAAATTAGTTATGAATAACACATAAAAATTGGACCCAATTAAAAAGTAAAATTATTTGGATGAACTTGGATACTAAAAAATTTGTATGCAACAAAACAAAATTTTATAAAATTATAGTAGTAGTATTGTACACATTTATTTCTAATAAATAATATAATTTTTTTAAAAATATATAAATTTGTGGATGAAAATTATGATATTTTATGTAATATTTTTATTTCAATTTTTTTTTATGCTCTTTGTTCTTAAGAAAAAGCACAGTTAAAAAAAAACTGATATAAAGAGAAATAGAAAAATTATTGATAAAAAAAACATACAACTGATGTGTTTTTTTTGTTTTTTATATTTTTAATAAATTTTTTTTAAATTTATAATTTTATTATGTGCCTACATGTTAGCTAATATTTTTTTTTTTATATTTTTGTAACAAACATTGGAATTTTAGAAAGAAAGAAGAAGAGTTGGAAAAAAAAGTAAAAAGAGAAAACCCACTAATGTAATTAATGTTGTAATTAATGTTATGATTTTTATTATTATCAATTTTAAAAATTAAATCAATTAAATGCTATCTATCTATATGACACTGTTTAATTGGAGAAAGTAAGAAGTGTCTCTTGCTCTTGGTGCAACTAATAATTTCTCCCAAAAGTAGAACAAAACATTCGTCTCTATTTTTTTTTTATTTTTAAAAAATAGCATTTGCCCCCTACTTCATTAATATACATTTGTAGACCTAATAATAATAGGATTAGCCTCTGCACCCAGCACCCAAAGAATAAACTAAACAAGGTGAGAATCATATAGTTAGGATTAGTTTTGCCATTGTTAGAAACTTTGAAGGTGGGATCGCCTCCTGAGGTGTAGGCCAGGATCACACTTCTGGTGCATTCTTCATCTACCTTGTGCGGCGATGATGAGGATGATACCCAAGTGGCTTCCATAGCGACAAGAGATAGGGTGGAGACAAGGGATTCACTGGCTTAAGTGGTGTTGTTCATGGCTTTCATTTGGTGAGAGTGAGAAGAAAGAGGTTATTTTTCAAATTTGGATGATAAAATTTAATATTTTGAATAATCAGTTTCGATGTTCTTAGATCATCACTTTTAATTTTTTGAATTATCATATGATCAATTTTAGTATTTTTTAGATGATTAGATTAGATGATTAGATTTTATAATTTTAAAAATCAATTAAATGATCTATTTTTATTAACTATTTTTTGCTAATATTGTATTGATTATCACTATTCATGCCCAAGACTAGACCTTTTTAAAAGCATTTGTTAATTTAGTCTGTCAGTCTCAAACTCATTAAGAAGCCGAATTAGCTTGTTAGGCTAATATAATTTTTTTCTATTTTGGACATGTCTTGTTAGGCTATATTGAACAATTAAAAAGTGTAATCATTTGGGCTTGGACATTTTGCCATCATGAAGCATAAGGAAGCTATAACCACTACACTACACTACATATTTTTTTCTTTGTACCTTTAATTGTTTATTATTGCATAACTTTATTATAAATTTGAGTTTTTTTTATTTTTTTTTATTTTCAAAACTTCAAGCCTTCTAACCTTCTTAGTGCTTATAAATGCCTACTTTCCTATCCCTATCCCTATTATATAATAAGAGAGTAATAAATAATTAGTTATTTAATACGTGGTGTTTTCATACATATCATTTATAAAATAAAAAAATATAAATATTAATATATAAAAATAAAATTTCTATGCAAATATTTATATTTTTAGTATTAAAAATAATGTGTACAAAAATTTACAATAATACATATAATATTACTAATTTATATATTAAGGTCTAAACTAAACCAAGTAGCAAATTTGGCATAATTTCCAGCTCGAAACTTAACTATGTAATGGTAGGAACCACATTGGAAATCAGAGATACCACACTTCTACAACTAATAGGCCCCACAAGTTTAGATTATCGGATACAATTTGTTAAAAATATTGACCTGCATAAAAATTAAAATTATTCTTGTTCAAAGTTTAAATGAATAAATAAAACAAAAGAGTTTAACACTATTTCTACCACGTAACTATTATACACTTATCCTTTTTCTTTTCTTTTCTTTCCTTTCCTTTCAGGTTAGTTCAAATGTTATGCAGTATATATTAATCAAGGCCTCACATTTTCTTCGTTGATATAGTGATGGGTGTTTTATTGGACGTATCCATCATTATGTAATGTAATAACACCTTCCCGAGTTGCATTCACTTTCATTTCTTCTTTTCTTTTTTCACAACACCTTCATCGATGCTGCTGATTCCTTAGTGCTTTGTAAATCCATAATCAAATAAAACAACGTGGTGAGAGAAACCCCCCATAAATTGATAACCTTTTTTCTTCAATTAGAAAATTAAATTAATTAGCGAGTGACTCCTCTACACCGCATATTATATTATGATAAGTGGCTGATTTTCACATGCAAACCCACTCACTCTAAGCAAGCTAAGACAAATTCATGTTTCCTTTTCCAACTACCTACGTTCTTCATTACGTTCTCGCTTACGTAATTAAAAATATTTGTCCAAAAATAAAAAATATAGACATAAAAAAATACTGAAATAATATTATTAATTTATTTTCATAGTGATATTAATTAACAATAATATTAGTATAGTGAACCGCCGGCATTATAGAAGCTAATTTTATCTAACATTGCCAAATAAACCTAATACGAATTTTGTTGTTAAAAAGATTTTGATTTGGAGGGACAATTTTAAAATATAAAATAAATATTATGGACAATTTTGAGTTAAAAAAAATTAACCATAAAGATGATTTTAATTTTTGGTGAAAATCATATAAGTCATAATAGTGCTTAATAACCCTTTAGTTAACATAAGATGAAAAAAAAACAAGGTAAAGTAAATTTTTATTCCTAAAATTTGTTAAAAATTTTAAAAGTACTCCTAAATTTTATTTTGATTCATTTTTATCTCAAAAGTTTTCAATTTGTATCATATATATCATATATAGTAGCTAACTTTTCAATAATCTTATGGCAATCTAATAATAATAACAAAACTTTGTGCTTGACTTACTTATGTTGAAGGTTATTTTTAAAAAATTATTATTAAATTAGTCTTATATTTCTTGAAAAATTAGCTATATGGGGGGAATTTTTTATCAATACAAATAAAAACTTCTTAAACAAAATTGGAACAAAATAATACTTAAGGGTATATTTAAAATGTTTAGAAAGTTTTTTGTTCTCGATAAGTTATAATCTCACAAGCTCTCCCAAAGGTAGGACTTAAGAACAAGGTTCAGAAAATCGGACCGGTTATTGAACCGTTCAAGCTAATGGTTTAAGGTTTTATAGATCCAACCGGTTCGACCATAGGTTCAACTATAATAACTATTTTATAACAAAATAATATATAAAATAAAAACAAAAATAAAAATATAATTATATTACGATATAGACCTTAAAATATTTTTCAAATTTAAAGTAGTAAATCAACTAATGTGTTATAATCTCACTCAAGTACAATATATAAAATCAATATTAACTATTTTATATTAAAATAACTATTATTTTCATATTTCAATAATTTATTAATTATTTTACAATTATTATATTATTACATATAAATATTTGTGGGAAAAATATGACATAATCATGGAAAAAATCAAAAATAAATAATTTATGATTAGCAAAATAAGATTTTATGTATATAAATTAGTTTATAGAGTGTAAATTAAAATTAAGTTGAAATAAATAATTTTGAACTAGTTAGAAGGATGTTTCTTATGTATATAATAATTTGCATATGAATGTCAAAAGGGGTGGCATGCTTGGCTTTTGACACCCTTAAGGAAAGGGGTTCAGATCTTTGTCCATTGCATTTTATCTTAATTTTCTCTGTAAAAGAGAAAACTGGCCGGTCCCGGTTCGGTTTGATCGGCTGGGTCCCGGCTGATTCGTCAGTTCTTCATCGATTCTATATGATACGATTTCTTGTGCCAAACCGGACTGTGATTGTGGCTGGTTCACGGTTTAATCAGTCCGACCGGCCGGTCTGGTCCGATTTTCAGAACCATGCTTAAGAAGGTTGAAAAAGAACAAAATACACCCAAACAGGTAATAAACCACCAAAACAACATATGTCTACCACATTCTAAAACACTAAGTAACTCGCTAATCGAATCTATCACCTACTAAAAACACTCAGAAATTCGCTAATCAAACTTGTTTCCTCTATTTCCTACTGACACCGTAGGTTCCAAACAAGCACCATACCTACTATCAACAAAGCTCCAAATAACCCCAATCTGCCTATCGAGACATAGCGAGATATTTATTTGGACAGAGATCGTGCACCTGACATGATAAGTCTTGTCGAAAGTTTCATACCCCCTTTGTGTTTTTGCACCTTCTTGTATCGACATTTTCTGCTGTTCTTATTCTTCCTTTTTAGAGTTGCCAACACCACATCTTCATCTTCATTGAAAAAATACCACATTTTTTCCAGACTTGCAAAGTATTTTTAGCTTCCTCAACATCTTTATTATCTTCTTCACCACCAATAATTGACTCTTCCGCATCTTCTTTCTTGTTATCTATGTTTCCTTCTTTCCTTTTGATTTTTGGTTGAACCCATTATATTTTTTGCTTCGTTGGGAACATTGATTCGCTTCTCTCCTTTGTTGTTTTTGGGTACTCCTTTCGGTTCTATAAAGTCTTCGAAACCTAGCGGTAAAGAATAATCGAAAATTAACTCATTTTCCATGTGTCCCTGGAAATGGTTCATCCCGCTAGTGTCATGGAGTGCTCCTTCAATTGGGCCACTAGAGAGCGTTTGCTGAGTCTCTATAATGACTTCTTCAGAGCATCTGTCATCAAATAAGCATCTAGTAGAAACTGAATTCCCCTCTTTATTGCATGTCTTCCTCTTGAATATTGAGGTGATTTCTTCTATTTGCATACATCCCTGTTTCTCTAGTGAAAGCTACTTGTACCTCATCATCATTATTCAAAATAGGTTTCTTCACCTCATTTGTCTTATCCTGTAAGCAAACTTTATCTTCAAAGTTCAAGATCTGATCTTCTAGCTAGCATAGCTGCTTGCTTTTTGATCCAACTTTGATTTTCCACCATAGAGATTTCTCTGACAAATACTTCATGGATGGTTCCATTTAAACCAAATTGCAACATGTCATTAATAGGTTGCAGGAAGGAAGAGTCAATCATTGCTTTGACCGAGCTGTAACTATGACCCAAAATTAAATGTTCATCAAGCGAGAGAATTGTACCTGATGTATAGGTATTTTTGGTTGATTTTAACTTCAATTTTTCTTGATTACTATGATTATTCTTGAAATTTACTGTTCTTAATTTATCAATCAAACAAACTTGATGTCTTTTGATTTTTTGTTTATGTTTATAGAAGATTTCACAAGAATTTTAGGTATTTAAGGCCACTCAAGAAAGAATTGAAGAAAGGAGCTTGAAGGAAACAAAGTGGAGTTGAAAGAGATGAAGAAATCAAGCATAAACTTCCCAAGTTATACGAGGAGTCACAAACGTATAACTTGGAAAGTTCATCACTTTCAAGCTCCAGAAGGTTCAACTAGCCCAAGTTATACGTGTAGCATTACACGTATAACTTGGGAAGTTTATCACTACTAGTCAAAGCTCCAGGAAGCTCAAAATAACCCAAGTTATATCCCTAGCATTACACATATAAATTAGAAAGTTTCTCACTTCAATCTAAAGATTCCAGAAGCTCAACAAAGCTTCAAGTTATACGTGTAGTACCACACGTATACTACACGTATAACTTGAGACCAAAACCAAAAGTCCATATAGTTCAACAAGCCCCAAGTTATACGCCTATTATAACATGTAACTGGAGGACCAAACTCAAGTTCCAGAAGCCATTCTCAAGTCCAAGTTAGACGTGTATATGCTAGGCGTATAACTTGAAGTCCAAATAGATAAGTTTCAATGCATCTCAGCCCAAAGTGTTTAATCCTTAATCTATGGTTTAATCAAAGGAATTTCTAGAAGATTCAAGGGCCACCTAAGTGAAGACTTTGTGAAGAAGAATAGTAATTTAAATTTGAAATAAAAGAAAAAATATAGGATCAATTTGAAATTTTTAATTTTTAATTTTGTAATACAATGGAGAGATCAGAGAGTTACAAATAGGAGGATTCTCTAAACCTTAGGTATCGCGTACACTTTCAATTTTTAGAATTTTAGATCGAGTATGAGTAGCTAAATTACTTCATTATTAAGGGTAAGGAGCTCTGTTCACCCAACATGAGATATCTTTGTACATGTTTCAAGTGATTTCTATAAGGCATTTCAGTTATCTTCTGTGCATGAATTAGTTTTCTATTCTTCATCTTAATGGTTTAGAATCACTGAGAGGTGTTCTTCCCTTGTCTTGGGCTAGGTTAACTAAGTTGAGAAATTTAATAACCTAAGCTAGCTGGAAAATTATTCACATGATAAATTAAAACTAACTAGAGATAATAAAGATAATTTTCATGCAACTGATAATTTTGTGACTTAAAAATTGGATTGGAACTAGTTTAGATAGAGTGACATTTAATCTAATTTAGGATCACTTTTAAAACTTATAAGAATTGGAATCTGATCATATGCTTCATCTTTTTATTCCGTTAATTATCTAACAGATTAGTTCTTAATTAAATAAAAAGAAACTAAATCAAATAAAGAGATTAGGGTTTAGTTACAGTAGATTCGTTGTGCTTGATTTATGTTTACCTAGAGTTACAATTAAACATGTACGTTGATCTTCATGGGTGAATATCTCTGAAGCTCTTAACTATCATTCAACCATCTCAATTCTCAAGTATTTTCTGTTCCCTACTCTCTGTTTTCTTTCAATAATATTCAATCCTTTAATTTTAATTGCTTAAATCATCAAGTTTCATTCAATCTGATTAGTATAATTAACTAGATAGAGATTGATTAATCTTTTAATCTTCGTGGGAAAACGATACCCACTCACCGTGGATCTGCTTGTATACGATTCGGTGCACTTGACGAAATTATAGCGTATCAGTACTGATGAGGAGGTTTTTGACGATAATTTCATGCTTAAAAAGATACCCTCATCAACACTATTTCCACACATTTGCTAGTGATTGATCAAGGTTTTCCATCTCTTGCATAATTGTGCCCTTAATTGATTAATTTGTTAAATTAGCTTCCATGTATGTAAATTGTTTGAATCTTCTCCCACTTGGTGCCTTGATGTATTTGTTAGTGAATTTCAATCCCAAAGTGTAAGAGAAGAGCCCAAGGGAAGCTAAAAAGAACAAAGAAGCAAGGAGAATGGACAAAAAGCCAAAAAAGAGCCCAACTTAGCGTCAACTGCGCGCCCGCGCCTTCAAGATGGCGCGCTCGCACCCTCCTTTCCTTAATATGGAAGTTTCCGTTGGTGGCGCGCTCGCGCGAACCAGATGGTGCGCCCGCGTCACCCCATTTCGTAACGTCCAAGACAAGGACCACGCGGGCCCGCGCAATGGAGATGGCGCGTCCGCGCGGCGACGACAGATTCACTTAAATGAAGGCTAGTTTGGGGATTTCACTTTTCCGGGCCATGACCAATCCATTTTTCAAGCCCAATTCGACCTATATGGGGGAGGAACAGCTGAAACACAACACACATTCTCTCATTTCATCAATTTTAGCCTTAGTTTAGTTTTTGGAGATTTTTGGAGGAGCTCTCCATCTCTCTCATTTTCTCTCTAGTTTTCTTCTTGTTCTTCATCTCTAGGAACCCCATCACCACCAAACTCTTATTTTATTACTTGTTTCATGTTTGATTGTTGAATACTTGTTCTCTTTACTTAATGCAATTCTAGTTTCTACTTCTATTTTGCTCATCTTTACATC
>JASCZI010060545.1:20088-54475 GCA_036250425.1 Stylosanthes scabra
AAAAAATTATACAAAATCAACCCTATCATTATTAACATGCCAGATGGAAATACGGCCATCGCTACACTAGCAGGAACAATTGTCTTTCATAACAACTTTCAATTGTTTCATGTGTTTTATGTACCATTTAAGTTCAATTTGATCTCAGTCTCAAAATTGACTTCAGATTCAAATTGCCAACTGATTTTTGATGAAAATGATTGTCAAATTCAGGAAAAGAAAAGTTTGAAGACAATTGGTGTAGCTGAACAAAGATGTGGACTTTATGCCTTTGAAAATTTGCAGTTAATTCAGACATCACATTCTGCATTAAACACTACACCGGTAGCACACTCTGCACTGCTGATTGATCATTCTACACTATGGCATTTTAGATGAGGCCATTTACCAAATCATAGAATAAGTGTAATGCAAAAGAAGTATACTGATTTGAATTTTTCCAACTGTAATAAGTCTTGTGACTCATGTCACTATGCAAAACAAAAAAGAAATTACTTTGTTCCAAGTTTTACCAAATCCAAAAAAATAAATTTGATATTGTTCATATGAATATTTGGGGTCCAATAAGTAATGTTTCAGTTTCTGGTTTTAAATACTTCTTGACAGTAGTAGAAGATAAAAGCAGATTCACTTGGACCTATTTTATGAAAGGAAAGAATGAAGCTGCAGAATTAGTAAAAAGTTTTGTAAAACTAATAGAAAATCAGTTTGGAACTACTATAAAGAAGATTAGGACAGACAATGGACCTGAATTTAAGCTCTCTAATTTCTATGCACAAAAGGGGATTATACATCAAACTTTATGTGCTGAAACACCCCCAACAAAATGGGATTATTGAGAGGAAACATCAATACATCTTGGAAATCACAAGAGCGATGATGTTTCACTCTAATTTACCAAAGAAACTCTGGAACTATGCTGTGGCACATGCAGTTCATCTAATGAACATAATTCCTAGAAGAATTTTAAATGACATCAGTCCATATGAAATTTTAAATGAAAAAAGACCAGAAATTGTTTATCTTAAAGTGTTTGGCTGTTTGGTGTATGCCTCAACCTTAGTGAATCATAAACAAAAATTGAATAAAAGAGCTAGAAAATGTGTTCATCTTGGAATAAAAGAAGGGGCCAAAGGTTATATTCTCTATGATTTAGACAGCAGGAATATATTCATTTCAAGGAATACTATTTTTTATGAATCTATACTACCTTTTGCATTAAAAGATACTGTGCAGAATGATAAAGTTGAAATTGAGACAAATCCAAAATTTTGCATTAATGACTTGAATGCATTTGATGATCCTTTTTGCATCATTGTTCCATCGCATACATCATCATCATCTGCACATTTAGAGATCAGAATAGAACATTCTAATCCAATATCAAATAATACAATAGAGTCAGATAATGCATCTTCACATGCATCACCATCATTTGCACCTACATCTACATTACAACCACTAAGAAGGTCAACTAGAGAGACTAGGAAACTTGCATATCTTGCAGATTTTCAATGCATGGCCACTTTAGATTTACCAAAGGTTGATCAATGTGTCTCAATTGATAATTCTGAGCATTTTCATGAAAAATTTTTTGAACAACAATTTGAAACAATTGAAGTTTTGAAACAAAATTTTTTTGAACAATCTACAATACTTTTTTTTGAGTCAGCTGTTCCTGATAGTATACCATTGATTCCTATATCCAAATCCTCATTTGAATTCATAAATCAAACCACTTGTCAGCCCATACACAAAGAACCCAAATGTTATGCTGAGGTTGTGACTAATCCCAACTAGCAAGAGGTAATCAATGTGGAATTAAATGCTCTAAAAGAAAATAACACTTGGACTCTTACACCTCTTCCAACTGGGAAGAAGGCAGTGGGCTGCAAGTGGGTATTTAAGCTCAAATTGCACGTAGATGGTTCAATTGAGATATAAAGCCAGATTGGTGGCACAGGGATTTACTCAAACAGCTGGCATAGACTATTTTGAGAATTTTAGCCCAGTAGTCAAGATGACTACCCTTCGAATCCTACTATCCATAGCAGCAGTAAAGGGCTGGATTGTGCACCAATTAGATGTTAACACTGCCTTTCTACATGGTGATCTATATTTGGAAGTGTATATGAAGCCTCCTCCAGAATTAGACGTCTCTGATCCTAGCTTGGTATGTAGGTTGGATCGTTCTCTTTATGGCTTGAAGCAAGCTAGTAGGCAGTGGAATACCAAGCTCACTCATACACTTCTCTCAATTGGATACCAGCAATCTCGGAGTGACTATAGTTTGTTTACTAAATCCAAGGGTGCTAAATTTACTGTGATTCTGGTTTATGTTGACGATTTGATTGTTGCAGGAGATGACATAGATGAGGTTCATTTCATCAAACAGCACTTGCACCATTTGTTCAAAATTAAGGACATTGGTGAACTCAATTTTTTCTTGTATTAGAAGTGACTCGCAGCAAGAGGGGGATAATGATGTGTCAACGGAAGTATTGCTACGACCTATTAGAGCAGTATGGATTGATGAATGCAAGATCAGCTTCAATGCCTATGGATTATACTATCAAATTAGCTAAAGATTTAGGGACTCTATTACAGTCAAGCTCAGAGTATAGAAGGCTGATTGGAATGTTACTTTACTTAACCAATACTAGGCTAGAGATTGGATATGCAGTTGGAAGGCTTAGTCAGCATTTGAATTGTCCCACCAACACACATTTTGAAGCAGCATTGAGAGTGTTGAGGTACTTGAAAGGTTCACCAGGCATGGGATTGATGTTTGCAGCAAACACAGAATTGATTCCAACAGGTTTTTTAGATAGTGACTGGGGCACATGTCCGGACACAAGGCGATCGATCACAGGATATTGTTTCTTCATTGGTACATCAATTGTGTCTTGGAAGAGTAAGAAGCAGAATACGGTAGCAAGTTCTTCATGTGAGGCAGAATATAGAGCCTTAGCTGCAGCCACTAGAGAAGCACAGTGGATCACTCATGTTTTGCATGATTTGAAGATTGAAATTAGTAAACCAATTGGAATTTACTGTGATAGCCAATCTGCTCTGTACATTGCGGCTAATCCGATGTTCCATGAGAGGACCAAGCATATAGAAATGGATTGTCATGTAGTAAGAGATAAATGGCAGGAACAAGTGACAAAGTTGCTGCCCATTTTAACCAATCATCAAGTGGCAGATATCCTAACAAAAGCACTGGCTCCTAATCAGTTTCAAATATGTCATAGCAAGCTTAGAATGATGGATAAATGTGGATTCTAGCTTGAGAGGGGGTGTCACGTGAGAAACTGTTCTGTATCAGTTAGTTAGAAATTGCTTAAGTAGGATAATATGTTATTAGTCATGAATAATTAGTTAGAATGGTTAGTTAGTGTGAAAACTGCTGTTAGTTTCAGAATAGCTATTTATTAGCAAGTAGTGTATTGTAGTAGTTAGTTTTTCAGTTTAATGAAGTTAGCATTTTTCAGACTCTGAGAGCTATTTTCTCTCAAGTCACCAATCTCAGTTGTGAAGTTCTTCTTCCCTTTCCTCTTTGAACTCACCTCATTTTAACATAAAGCAATATCTTTCTTTCTCCATGCTCCTCCTCGATGATGGTTCTTCCCTCTCTTTCATCCCTCAATTCTCCTTTCCCCCATTTCACTACTCAATACTGATTCATTCTTCTACACTTGAGTTCAGTTCACTTCAATTCTTTCCTTTCCAACAATGAACTAAATTAACCAATCTCCAATCTTTCTACCAAACAGAATAAATTTCAAAAGCAAAATCAAACCATCATCATGCCTTTCATTTAAAACAATTGTCTCTAATTTTCACCACACTAAACCCCATGTTTTCAAATTGTTGCTTATTTATATCTTTTTTTTTCTCTGTTTTTTTCTTTTGGTTGCAGCAATTGTGGAGTTGAAGGAGCGATTGTGAAAATGCAGTAAAGGTGCATGTAAATCTCAGCTAATGCTGAAAGAGTTCATTCCATTGAAGAAACAATTCGATCATAGCAAAGACGATGAAGAACATGTTAATAATGACAATGATAATAACAATAACAATAATAAAAAGGAGAAAGAATGCAGAGATAAGAAGAGTCGGTTGAGTTCCGTTCAGCTTTGGAACAATTATTCTTCAATCACACTTATCAATAACAACAACAACAAATACCTTCAGTTTTTTTCTTCTTTTTATTTATTTATTTATTTATCTATTATTATTAATAAAAAAAAGGGAAAAATCGTCTAAAAGGACCATTTTAAACGTAATCTAAAACTTTATGACAATTTTGACAAAAAAAGGTTTAAGACTAATTTGATTTTGATCACAAATTTTTATGGCCAAAAGAGTACTTATCCCCAAATTAAACTATAGTCATATAAATACAACAGAGTAATGTCAATTTAATTAATTGACTGAAAAAAAAAGTACTTATGTATGTGTATAGAAAAATTAACTTGAATGTGGTTTCCTACATCATCTCATTTGGAAAAAAAAATAATTCGAGTGTCTGAAACCTTTGTTACTTTTTTTTTGTCATATGTATTTGTATACCTAGTGTTATATCGAAAATAATAGTTTTTCGATATGAAAAGTAAAAACCAAGCATGCTTGTATTATTGTTATAATAAAGCATCTTGAAAAATTAGTTTGAATTCAATGGCAATTGAAATTGATGTTTTCGATTTTGATATATGTGTTTCTTTATTGGAAGAGTTATATTCAGTTTTATAGTCAAGTGTGTTGATCAAGTAGTGTTATTGTTATTCCAAAATTGGGGTCTTTGATTTTGAGAAAAATAAAAATACAAGGTTCAATCGATTTTGATAATCGATTTCGATTTAGTCTGTAAGGATTTTTCAAGAAAGTTAACTTAAAATATTTTGGCTAAGTCTAAGCATAGGTGAACGAAAGAAACAAGATCGAGTTCGAGTTTTCAAACATGGGGCAGTTAGATCTTAACAAGATTCTCGGAGGCAGTTTTCAGAAGTTATTTAGAGGTTGCATAGGCGGGAACAGTTTTTCTTCAAACTTGACACGTGGCAGAAGGAAATTGGAAGGAACCGTTTATAAATAGCAGAAGTGTTCATAGAACCAGGGTTGGAAACTTTACTCAGAAACACACTTAAACAATTTCACATCCCAGTGACTTACTAACTTTGTTTCAAGTTACTTTTTGAGTAGGGTTCCTTCCACCTTTACAATTTCATGTAAGTTATTTACAAGTTTTATATTTACTTCATCTGAACCCTTTCGGTTTTCTGTGAAAGGTTATTTTTTCTGAACTTTCAAGTTTTATTTTGTTTTCAGTTGCTACTTGTAATTTGTAAATCTGAAACACTTCGGAATTCTGTGAAGTGTAGTTAAATTCCAGAATCTTTGTTGTTTGTTCTGATTTCTTTTCTACTCGTTTTCTTTCCAAAGTTCATGATTTTGATGCACTTCATTGACTGCTAGTCACATCCTGAATCCAAAGTTCAATCTAAATTGTATTTTTGGAAAATCAGAAAATCTGCATAACACCTAGCTCCCAAGTTCCATACCAAAATTTTAAAAATACTCTTTTGTCCACTTAATAACAAAAAAAAACATAACAAAATTAAGAATATTACGAAAGTACTTATTGATTATTAAAAAAGTATGCATGTTAAATAGGCGAAATACAATACTTACGCCAATGGCTCGTACATCATCATGGACATACGATTTATCTTTCCTCTTGTATACCATACTCCACAACTCTCCTCTGCAAATGAGCTACTCGTGTCTTAGCTCCGGTAACAACACTAAATTTCACAAAATAGATTCCAATGCTAATCATTTAACGGAAAAAATATTGCAAAAATATAAATTCTTAATGATTGTAAACTATTTTTCCTTCAAAGCCCTTTATCAGTCAATAGGTAAATATGAAAGAGTCAGAGTCAAAATTTCATTTAAGAATGAGGTGTTACATCTAAGCAGGCAACTAGTTAACTTTAGCGATTCTAACAGCAACCTTATATTGACCACAAGTCACCATTTCAATTGATCCGAACAAATATTCATCACAATCTTTCTCAAACAAATTAGTAGTACACAAAACAAACCTGCATATTATTGCATTTGGAAATATTTATGATGTAAAAGGATGAAAGAAGTTCTTATTAACTCTTCTTCTCTTTGCCTGGACAATGTTTTTGAACCTCCAATGTGAGTCTATTGTTGTTTTGCACGGTTTGCAGTATTCTTTATACATTTTTCCTATTTTTTAAACATAAATAAACCAGAAAATAATACAATTAAAATTCAAGGACAACGATTGAAATAGAGAAAAATGGCTACGAAGCAAAATTTAAAATTTCGACAAGAAAACATAAATTAATCTCATCTCAGTCACAGATATTACCAGGGTATCTTTTTCCAATCAATATTCAAGGAAACCTCTCTAGTTATCTTTGTCAATTCCGCTTGGGCAGTGACGCTCAATATTTTCAGCTAAGCTATTTGCTTCATCGTAGAACTTGTGAAAAAAATTCCCCCTTTATCCTTCCAATATTTTCGAAGCTTATACAAGATTACTTGTTTGATGGCTCCTTTGTCGTCCTCCTAAAAGTGAAAGAAACGCTGCAACAAGGTGTATAAGGTCATTAGTAATGTGTAACACGACCTAAAACTAGCACAACTAAAGAGATATACCTTGATTTGGCGGTTGTACTTGCATTTTTTATATTCGGTCATTTGCTTCCAACTCCCCACACAAATGGGAAATATTCCAAAGTCACAAACCATAATTCCCAAAATTATACTAATTGGTTGTAACTCCCTATTAAATAAGAGCATAACTTGCTAGGCATGTAGTGTGAAAAAACACTTTTACGCTTAGATTTGTTGGTCTTACCACGTCATAATCTAAAAAATTTGAAAATTAAACTCGACTAAGTGCTACCATCGTTGTGTAAAAGGGGTTGAAAAGTATACAAATAAAGGATTAAAGGTTGGAGAGTGTAAAGAAATTAAGTGGACCTAACTTACCCCAAAAGCTAGCTCAAGGGATGAGGGATACCTCACATTTATATTCACTTAAGAGTCCATATCCTTCGTAGATGTGGGACTTGTGATAGAGAGTAAAATACTTACCAATAACGTTGACTTTCCAATAATCTATGTCCTTGCGACGAGTGTCTTTGTCGTGACTTCTTCTCTTTTGAATAAGTTGTCCAAATGCTATTTCCACGATTCGACTTTATCAACCACAAGGTTTTAATCTTCATCCCATGAATCTGTATCATCCAAATCAGCTCAAGACATAGAAATTTTATGTGTTGCAGGAACTTGAGGTACAACAATGCATGTTGATTTAGCCGACGTAGCTTCACTATGTGGTGGCGGGTGAAATTGCCGAACATTAATTCGAACTTGCTAAGCACTGCTACCGGTTGACAGAGGGGGTTGAGATACATTTTGTGGTTGAACACTTGGCAATTCAGTCCTCCTTTGCATTAAATTGTTCTAACCTTAATAATAAAATAAACAATAATGCTACACATCCAAGCATTTACCCCAACCAAGTCCAACCAAGTAATTTTTCTCCACTCTCACACACTTCACGCGCTCACTCTCCCAAAATTAAAAAACGCGTTCACTACAGCTTCTTCTTCTTCTTCTTCTTCTTCTTCTTCGTCACCACTGCCACCGCCACTGTCGCCGTTGCTGCAACCACCACCGTCGTCGTCGCTGCAGACGCCACCGTCTCATTGCCGCCGCCATCATTGTCGTCATCGTCGTCGGTATTGTCTTCTTCTTCTTCCTCTTCTTCCTCTTCTCCTTCCTCTTCTTCTTCCTCTTCTTCGTTCTCTTCTTCTTCTTCGTCATCTTCTTCTTCCTTCTCATCCTCCTTCTCTATTATTACATTGTTACTGTTGTTTGTGGTGTTGTTGATGATGAAAAATAGAAACAGAATTTACATGAAAACAAAAACGAAATTTATATGAAAACAGAAACAAAATTTATATGAAAACAGAAACGGATTTGGTGATGAACCCACGCCTGGACGTGGTCTTGTTTACGCCTAGGCGTGACTTTGGGTCACGAAAACAGAAATGAAATTTACATGAAAACAGAAACGGAATTTATATTAAAACAGAAACGGAATTAGTGATGAACCCACGCCTGGGCGTGGTCTTGTTTACGCTGAGGCGTAACTTTGGGTCACGAAAACAGAAACGGAATTTACATGAAAACAGAAACGGAATTTATATGAAAATAGAAACGGATTTGGTGATTAACCCACGCCTGGGCGTGGTCTTTTTTACGCCTAGGCGTGACTTTGGGTCACGAAAACAGAAACAAAATTTACATAAAAATAGAAACAGAATTTATATGAAAACAGAAACGGATTTGGTAATGAATCCACGCCTGTGCGTGGTCTTGTTTACGCCTAGGCGTGACTTTGGGTCACGAAAACAGAAACGGAATTTATATGAAAACAGAAACGAAATTTACCCACTCAAATGTACTCCGTCTTCTTCTTCTTATTCCTTCATTCCTTCTTCCATATCTACATCATGATCATCATTATCTTCTTCTTCTTGCTGTTGCTATTCCTCTTCCAGAATCTACAACGATTTCAACATACGTGTATATTAGGATCCGTTTCAGATGAACCTGAGACAGAAACGATCGATTGAGGGAGATAATCCGTTTCAGATGAACGCATCTGCTAAATGAATGAGGGGCGATAAATCAGGGATTTCAAATCCCAAAAAAACGAAAATAACAACTTACCTGTTTGTTAGGAGAGAGGGTAAGGGGCGCGTGAGTTGATTCTATTTGGTTGGGCTTGGTTACTTAAATCACTTGGATGTGTAACATTATTGTAAAATAAAATCTTAACATAAGAAATTTTTTTTTATATAATCAGAAAAATAAATAGGATACATGCATATTCAACACGTACTAAATTTGTCTCAGTTTGAGCATTAGTGTCGGCATCATTTGTAGTTGATATCTTGAAACGAGAATTTTTTAGACCTTTTTTCAACATTTGCATAAGATAAGAGTCACTATTGTAATCAAACGAGCTTCAAGGCACAATAATTGGACATACAAGTAAAAGCACAACTATATAAGAAAGGATAAATCTCGAGTGCCTTAACCAGCGATACCTATCTTCTCTATCCCTCAACCTAGTAACTAGTATATATATTTTTTATTTTAGTATTTTTTCTAAATGTTTGTCAAAAAAAAATTAGAAAGTTTTGCTAGTAGTAAATAAACTGCAAATGTAAAAGGGTATAAACCTAAAAGGAATTATCCAAAATGAGTGGTTAATCTTTTTCTTCTATGTATATGTGTCTATGTCTCACAATATACACCAACCAAACACAACCTAACATACAAACACATTAAGACACTAATAAAATTGAAACTACACTGCCCTTTAATTCTAAATAAATTTCTTGTGTCTAATTTATAGAATACCATAATCAAAACCCTAACTATAAAACATTAATTAATAGGCAATAAAATAAGTTTGATATATCATGTTGGACATTTGCTATAGACATGGTTTCTGCTTCTCTTTTCTCATCGTTGGACATGGTTTCTCACTGTTCCTTGAGACATATGGTTTAACGAGCTTGATATATCATGTTGGATTCAGGCTTCATCATCTAGGGATTGTTTCAACCAATATTTGACAGATGCAATTAAATTAATCATGCAAGATTTCTCCATGTCGTAGAAATTTATAAATTTTTGATTGATTGTCAAAATTATTATTTAAGTTGATTTATGATAGTTAGGTTTATTTTCGAGTGCTTATTACATAACTTTATACTTAAATAAATGTAGGAATTATATGAATGAGGATCAAAATATGAGAAGAAATTTGGATATGAATTTGTTGTATTTTTATATAATAAGTCCTCTAGAGAAATACTTGCTGAATTAAAGGTATATATACTCATTTATATCAATTTATTGCCTTTTATTGATGATGTGCACAATTTTAAGGATATTAAAAAAGATTAAATATGTAGATGCATTTTAGATACAGTCTTCTAGAGCTTGATATTACATTTTATTATGAAGAAATAAATATTGTAAAAACTAAACATGTTGGGTTTATGCTCTTTGGCATGAAAACACAGATATAATTATCTAATCTAGCACTCCCACTAAATGATGATAAGGTACACGACACTTATTTGGTTTGATTATGGAAAAAGTATTAACATGTAAATGAAATTTTTATCCAAAAAAAGGATGTTATATGTTCCACGAGTTCTATCTTAATAAAAATATCTATTATACATGATATAACTTTTAGGGTTAGCAAAAGATAAGTTTTTGGTTAAAACATTATATATATACATTATCGAATTATTTACTCTTTTATAAGAACCTTTTCTTTTCTAATAATGAGATGTTGTTTAATTACAATTAACAATTATCCAATCATAATTTATGTTATATTTTTTAAATATATAATGTTAGATATTATAATTATATGATTATAAATATTATATAGATATCAAGTTAAATAAGATAATTATTAATTATATATAGTCAATTTTATACCCTAATTTTCTCTCTCATACAAATATGAGATGTCCCAAAAAAACTTTCATTATTAATAGTAATAAAGATAGACGTAACAACTCACAGAGATCTGATTGGAATTTCATGAATTTATATTGTATGTAAACGGACTTGTTAATTAAGTATTAATATTAATTGTAGTTAAGCATAGCCCACATTTTTGTGTGGCTTACGGAAGCACCTTTACAAGAAGAAATAACAATTTGCTGCAAAATTTTGAAGCAAACCCGTTTTAGCTTTTTCAATGTTATTGACATGTAACCGATGACTTTTTCAATGACAAGGAATCTTGTCTTGAGTTAAAAGATGATTAGTTAAAACTTTTTGTTTCTTTATTTTTAAAAGAAAAAATAACCTAACTAAAAGAATAATGTACGAGTCACATACGGAATAACCCAAAGCAAAAGAATGTCTTTTATTGAGTTAAATATTAAATTCCCTTGAAATTTAAGGTTTCGATTAAATTATTTTTCGAAATTTAAATAATATTAAATTGGTTTTATACTTTTACGGTTGTGATATATATTGATCTTTTAGGTTGTTTATCAAAATTAAAATTAATAGTTAAAATTGTTAGATTGCATTGTCATACATCATGAAATATTTGAAATATTTTGAAAAATGTAACAAAAAAAATTAGAGCAAAAATATTCAAAGCTAGAGATGAAAACAGAACCCTTTAAAAAAATGTAGAAATTTAAACTATATATAAAATAAATAAAATTATCATTATATCAGTTTGACGACCATAGAATTTTTTTTTTAATAAAAGTAAATCCAGAATATGTCATAAATAAAAAGTCAACAAAGTGAATTTATATGTTATATATGGATCACACTACTAGAAATTTATTGTTTTCGGACATACAAAATCCCTCATTGCTAATTTATATTTTGTCTGAAATTTCGTCCGAAATTTTTTCAAACAATTTTCCCACAAATTTTTGATGAACTTTTGTTTGTCAAGTGTGGAAGGCAAGGTTATGTTCTGCCACCAAGCTATGAGTTCCTTACTGTCATATATGCTAATTAATAATATATATATATATATATATATTAAAAACATTCATCATGTATTCAATTTTAATTATGCATAATTATTAATATTTTTCGTTTTATGAAAACATAATATTTATTAATGTTGTTTTCTTAATGAAAATTTTATATACATAACAATATAATAGACAAAGTATTTGGAACAAATCAAAGACGGATATAATATAAATAATATTTTTATATTTAATTTTAAATTTTTTAACAAGTGTTTGAAATTTGTTTGAAACAATAATACTCTTTAAGATGAAATTTAATTTTCGTCTCAAATTTGTCCAAAATATTTTGGGCAACTTGAGAGAGTTAGAGACTAATTATAGACGAATTTATAATAGATTTAATATTTTCAACTCTTTTGATATATGCCCCTAATATATAGTATACATTGTAGAATATATAGTAAAAGCATTCGGACAAATAAATAAATTTAGAATTTTAATAATATTTTACAAGTTAAATTTTTTTAACATCCTTCGAAATATGTTTGAAACACTAATACACTTTAAAATGGTATTTACAAATATTGTTATTGTTGTTCCAAATTTATGTAAAATATTTTAGACTACATTAGAAAGTTTGCATAAAGAATATAGTACAAGAGTTTGAGATTAATTATAGACAAATTTAAAATAAAATTAATATTTTTGAAAATATGTCTGAAATTTGTTTGAAATTATTGCATACAGACGAATTACAAACAATTTCTAGTTTTTGTCTCAAAACCGTTGCTAATCTATTTCAAAATTTTGGCGTTTTAAGATGAAATTTAGACGAATTTTGAACAAAAGTTATTATTCCGAAACCTTCTATAAAGACCATCTAAAATTTGTTTTAAATTCGTTTAAAATTAAAAAATCATTAAGATAGATTAAATTCCGTTTGAAATTTTTGTCGGAGAAAAACATATTTTTAGTAGTGTCAGCCTCCACTTAGATATAGAACAGATCAGATTATACACAGATCAGAAGTGTATTATTATTCTAGTATCTAGTTGTAGAATAATATGGAAGTCATCAATTAAATTAAATTATATTATAAATATGAAGTTTGGCCAATAATATGGCCTTATAAGAGCTCAAAGGCCGTTTATAAGAGCGTAATGGCCAATGCTGTACCTCGTACGCATCCGAAAGGAAAAGAAACTATACAAGGAGGCCCCCTCTCTCATATATCATATGTGAAATAATATTTTCTTCTTATTACGTACATCAGTTATTATTATTGTTGGACTCTAAAATAATTGTTTCAACTCCAAGAAATCCATAATTACATCTAAAATAAAATAGAATAAATATTAACTATAAAAGATTATAGAATTGACAAATGATAGTTTTGAAATAGTCTAACAACAAAAATAAACTAAAAAGTATAAAATTTTAAAAAAATAATTAAATTTCAACAGTTAGTCACTTGAGTGTTTTTCATCATTTTTGTCGTAATATTAATTTTTAAAACATTTTATAATTCGATTCTTATAGTCAATTTTAAAATCTTTAATAGTTATTTTGGGTGATTTATTTCTTCTTTTATGGTAATTTTGCGATTCAGTTTTAGAATTTATGCTCGATGTTAATGGAAAATAATGGAAAATAAAACAAACATGGCTATTGTTTATAAAAGTTTATCTCCACAGCAAAAGAATTAGTCACTATGTATTTATCTAAATTAGTAAATTTATTATACATATTGATTCATGTAATTTTTTTTAACTAGGTAATCAATTATTAAATAGAATAATAATTTATTTGTGATAGTAGAATAATCAATGTTTTCACATTAATATAATGAAATTCTTTCAAAATATCAAATATATATTTCTATATGGAGTGACTATTAATTGATGACTTATTTCTGTGTATATATCGCATGGTTGATTTTTTTATTAGAAAAATATAAACAAAAGAATCTCAATTTTCCAGAAAATGTAATATTATTATTCTTGAATTTGACATTGTGATTCTTTTATCTTGTGTGTTTTTTCAAATTACATTTTGTTTTTTATTATTTTATTTTGTTTGGTAACCGAAGAGAACACACTTATAAAATTTAATTTAATTTGATAATAAAATAAAATGAATAATATTATTAACTATAAAGTAAGGATATTCGTTGATGTTTCCAAAACTTAGTAAAAAAATGGTATAATATTTTTTTAAAAATATATAGTTCGAATTTTTCAACCTTACAAATAAAAATTTGCAGAAAACTTTATAGATCTTGCCTCTAGTTAAAGCCTTGATATGTTGGTATTGATTATTGAATATGATTATTGTGTTGACACCACATAGAAGCGCCTGGCCAAAACCTATAGGTGATAACTGATCTGATACCATATATATATATCATATATGAATGTGATGCCTTATGTGTCCACTACACTAATTAAAAATAGTTTTTCATCAGTGCTTTTCACACATAATAATTCCCATTTTCATTTTGCCACATAAGTGGGTGATTACAATAAGGTTTATATTTTTATTTTTTCTTCCAAGATCCGGCTGTATTCTTTGTCTCTCAATAACAGCACTAATAATTAAATAAATAGTCATATACATGCATCATCATGCTTTTTTGATACTCTAACCGTACAATTTCCATTTTAATATATTAGAGACTAGAAAATGTTTGTATCTATTGTGATATGATATTTAAAGAGTTATGTGGTCTTTTTCCATACATATTTTATATTTATGTTTTAAGTTTAATGGTAATTTAACCCATTTTATTTTAGTCAATCTTTATGTTAGAATTTTGATAATAAGAGTTATAAAAATACTCTAAAATTTATAACCACTTTCAACCTAATTTTAATGAATGAAATTATTTAAAATTTCGTGATAAAATTTAGGTGTGAATACTAAGGTGTGTAATATTCTTAACTGCATCGGATGTGAATAGGTGAGGTGGGTAATATTTTTAATTTTTGCATCAAAAAATCAAATTAAGATAAAGTGATTCGTTTTTTCTTTGATTTCGTGTTATCCTAACTTTTATTTTGTATCATTTGATATCAGAATTCAGGTATTAGATAAACCTTATTTGTTATGTGTTGTTCTTGTTGTGTCCTAATTTTTATATAAAAAAAAAATGCATTACCTCGTTTAGTCGATCATCTACCTTTTTTTGTGTTTAAAAAAATACATATACAAGTATCCCGTCGTTGAGTTCGTCCCCTTTTTCTTCTAATATTGTTCCTTGATTTTCTGTTAGAGTCATCTACTTTCAATTTTCTCTTAGTGCCTTTTTCATATATCCTATTATCCTTGAATTATATTTTTGGCTTTGCAGTACTATTTTGTTTTAGTCTTTTGTTTTAGTATTTTTCATTTCATATATATTTCTTTAGTTTTGTTCCTGTTATCCTGGTTCCTATTATCCGTTGGTTGCATTACTTTCTGTTTTTATTTTTATTTTCTTATTTTTTAGTGTTTCCGTTGAATTACTGTATTTTTTATTTGGTTTCTAAACTGAATTTCAAAATGGTAAAAAGGAAAAAATAGTGAATACAATATAGGGTAAAATCCATTTTTAAAATTAAACACGAGTATCCATCATTGAGTGAAATACATGAGCGAGTGATTTGCGAGGTCATTTCAATAATATTTTTGCAGGTATCCAAATTAGAAGCAATGCTGATTGAGGACTATGATAACGATGATGAAGCATTCTTATATGAAAGAAAAGCTTTCAAGATGAAAGTACTCTTTTTTAAAAGAAGGATGATGCTGAAAAATATTTTACATGAGAAAAGAAGGTAGAGTTACATTTTGCAGGTTACAACTATTTCGAGAAAACGAAAGTAAAATTAGTAGCAGTTGTATTTTCATAATATGCCTTTACTTGGTGTAATAGCATATAGAGATCTTGAAGAAGGTGCAGACGATGATCAATTTGCACATGGGATAAGTTGAAGACAATCATGAGGAACCAATTTGTGCTTTCATGATACCGTGAGCAGTCCCTTGTAAAGTTTCGTAAGTTACAACAAGGTTCCAAGTCTGTCAAAGAGTATTATGTGCATCTACAGGATTTGGTGAACAAGGCTAATATTGACAAAGGTCATGAAGTTTTTATGGGGCGCTTTTTGCTTGGGTTAAATCAAGATATTGCAGATGAGGTTGAATTCTACGATTATGCAACAATGATGATTTACTCAGTTTGGTCATTGAGGCGGAGATGCAGTAACAATGTCTGGCAGCATGGTTCAATTCTATCTCTACAAGAGATTCTGATGGTGCAAGGTTTGATGGTACAACAATACTCAAGGTTGCAGACTTGAAGACACATCATATGGATCAATCTCGAATAAGCAATTCTTCTAATGTCGCTTTTACTTCTTCTAAACTAGATTTAGAAGAATTAGTTGAAGATGTTGTAAGTGAAGTCGTGGTTTTGGAGGAACCAAAGATGCAAATAGTCTCACAAGAGAATTTAGGATGTGAGAAAAGTGACAATCAAGAGGAACAAAAGAAGAATTTCAGAAACGAAGAGAGTGAGACAAAAAATGACTGTGTCAATGAATATGAACAAAATTTTTTGAGAAATAGAACAAGAACAATGAAAAAGACTTAACATGTGCTTCTATGTTACTTTTTGAGAATTTTATAGATATTATGATGAGTGTTGAAGGCCTTATAGTAGATAGAAAAAAAAACAAGACAAGCAACTGCATGTGATAAATGTAGTTGCGAAAGTCTACACGTGTTCTGGCTAATCTCCTTATTAGTGTAGCAAGTAATTGATCTTATAGTCATGAAGAGAATAGAAGAAGATTTGGAACTTTCCTTTATAAAATTTCCTTGTTGTGATTCAATCTCACCCATCAACAAATCAACAAATAAAAGATAAAAAAATCTCACCCATCAAGACTTAAATCACAAGAACTCTTACATCATTATCTTATTTTATTTTAATACGTGTACTAATTATAAAGTCCGACGAGATATAACTCATAACATTATTTATGTTTCGTTGTAAGATGTCTCTCGAATTCAAGTTTCAACTAAAATGATGGCAATCAAAACCCAACTTCTATGGCTCAATCTTACAAGTTATATTTAAACTTTCAATGCATGTATATAAAAACAAAAATCAACTATCGATAAAAGCCCACACCAAAAATTCAAACAATTCTTATTAGTTGGTAAATTATTTAACTCTTTTAAAATATTTTAAACTTAAACTTAATCTCTAATTAAACACAATATTGAACCCATTGGTTTTTCAAAAACCAATTGAATTAAGTTAAAAATTGATCATATAAATTTTGGAGTGAATACTTAAATTGGTTTCAAAAAATTTCAAATAAAAAACTTTAGTTTTTAATAAGTTTTTATTTAATAAAACTTCTTGAGAATTATCCCATTAAATAGATTGGTCCTTTCCTTGTTTTAACGTGAAGGAGGACTAATTTGTCTTTAATAATATCTTTTAGGAATTAACTATCTTATAATAAAATTAGTTAGCAACTTATTGTCAAACATGCATATTAAGATTTTAATTAAAAGAAAGTCTTAGTAGTTAATATTAGGGAGATAACAGAAAGTTAATATTATTTTTTTTCTTTTTTCTTTTTTCTTTTATCACCCACTATTTCCCTAATTATATTCATTGGCTCTCTATTGATCCCTAACGTTGATTTCATAGCATTATTGTTTAATTAAAAACAGTGAACAGACTAATATGTCTAACGAAAATGATTCTTGAGAATCTTTAATGAATATAATAAATTAGTTAGGGATCGAAATGTAAAAAATTTTGGGACTAATTTAGATATTTATTCTAAATTTTTCTATAAATTAACTTTAAAAATATCAATTTAATTCATTAAAAATTATTATCTTTCAAACATATCGTTGGAGTAGACAAATTCATGTGATCTTTATGGTTATAATCTAATCTAATCAAATTATTCACTATATATGTTACTAACTATATATGTACATTTACACATATTATTTTATATATTAGTTTTTATAATAATACTACACATCCAAGCATTTACTTCAACTAATTCCAACCAAGTGATTTTTCCCCACTCTCACACATTGCACGGGCTATCACTCTCCCAAAATTAAAAAACGCGCTCACTACAGCAGCAGCAACAACTTCTTCTTCTCTATTATTACAACCACCACCGTTGTCGTCACCGTCATCGTTACTGCAGTCGTCACTGTCGTCGTTGCAGCCACCTTCACTACAACAACAGCAACAACTTCTTCTTCTCTATTATTACAACCACCACTGTCGTCGTTACTGCAGTCATCACTGTCGTTGTTGCAGCCATCTTCTTCTTCTTCTTCCTCCTATGCTACGTTGTTATTGTTTTGTTATTGTTGTTGTTGTTGTTGTTGATGATGATGATGATGATGATGATGAATTGAATTGGATTTTCATGAAAAACAGAAACGGATTTTCATTGGATTTTCATGAAAAACAGAAACGAATTTTCATATAAAACAAAAACGATTTTGCATATAAAACAGAAACGAATTTTCATATCAAAACTGAATTGGATTTTCACGAAAACAGAAACAGATTTTGATGAAAAACAGAAACGGATTTTCATATAAAACAGAATGGATTTTCATATAAAAAGTTAATTGGATTTTCACAAAAAAGGAAACGGATTTGCATGAAAGCATAAACGGGTTTGGTGATTAACCCACGTCTACGCGTGGTCTTGTTTAGCTAAAGGGTGATGTAGTTCATGCCTATGTGTGACTTTGAGTCACAAAAATGGAAACGGATTTTGAATTGAAACAGAAAAGAATTTTTATATATGAAAACTGAATTGGACTTTCACGAAAACATAAACGAATTTTGAATAAAAGTAGAAACGGATTTTGAATGGAAACAGAAACGGTTTTTCGTATATAAAAACTGAATTTGATTTTCAACAACATTCACATTGATAAAAAAATAAATCCTAATTTCCATTGATTCATATTTATTCACATTCATACAATTACAATATCAAAACACTCAAATGAATATTTTAGTCCTCCTCCTCTTCCTGCTGTTGCTGCTCCTTCTCCACCTCCTGCCGTTACTGCTGCTCCTCCACCACTTCATCCTCCTCCTCATCCTTCTTTCTCTTCATCTTCTTGCCATTATCATGATCATTGTTGTCGTCGTCGCCGCTGCCGCCGTCGTTGTCGCTGTCATCGTGGTCATCATTGCTATCATCATCGTTCTCCTCTGTTTCTTAACGTGTTGAAAAGAAAAAAAAAACACAGTAACATAAGGGGGAAAGCGCGCGTGTGAAAGATGAGCTTGGTTGGACTTAGTTGGCAAAATCACTTGGTTGTGTATAATTATTGTAGTTTTTAATATAATAATTCATTATTAGAATAATTTAACTTTTCAACGATAAATAATTAATTTTTTTAATAAATGTAAAATATATATAGTTTTATTTAATAACTAATTTTTAATTTAGCTAACATATGTAATTGAAATTTTGATAAAGGAAAGTACATGGTAACAAAGTTACAATTTTGGGTAAAGTATGGTTTATGTTCCTAACTTTTGCGAAAAGTTTCAAAAATATCTCTATCGTTTGATTTGATTCAATTTTATAGTTAATGTTTAAAATTAGTTTCAATTTTACTTTTAATGAAAAATTAACAAAAAGAATAAAATTAAAACTAATTTTAAACGTTAAGTATAAAATTGAATCAAATCAAACGATAAAAATATTTTTTAAACTTTTCACTTAGAAACATAAATCAATGTGTACCTTACAATTTTTTTCCCTAGATTTTAGTGGAAAACTATAATATCAACATTTGCGCTTTGACACAGTATAATGGGCCGTGCAGCCACTATTAATAATGTATTATTATTATTGCAGAGACATTTTCATTTGGTGAATCACAATTATTAGATAGCTAGTCACCAAAACAAATCACAATTATTAGATATACCATTTTGCATTCTCGTTTGTGAGTTACTATACCATTTGATAGCTAGTTTGGTTGGAAGGAACAAATGGAAAAGCGACAATTATAGGATTTTAATTTTTAATATCATCATAATTATTGTACCAATCATTTCCTTGTATACAATACAAGTATACAACTATACAAATTGGGTAATAGTTTTTTATTTTAAAAAAATCAGAAATGACCCCAAAAATTTAAATTAAAGGAACCAATATACAACATATACAGGGCAAACACTAATAATAAAGAAATTCCACTTTCCATTGTGATGCAACATATTGCCACATCTCACCAATAAAAGAAGAATGTTACTTACGGGTGGCCATCCTTTCTTTTTTGAGTTTTACTTTTTATACTAATTTAGCTATTTTAATCTTAATTAAGCAAATAGATTAGTTACGTACTCCAAAATAAAACTTATTAAACAAAAGTTAGGATGGCGAAAAACAAAACAGTTAGTTTAATCTTACTTTGACGTAAGCCAATTCAACTATCACTTGGATTTCCCTTCCAACAGCAAAAGTTAGGAGTTAAAAAGAGAATGTCTAGTTGTAACGCCGTTTTACGGAATTAAAGTGCAGAACGTACTCAGGGCAGAGCTAGAGACGTTTTTTAAAGAGGGACCATCATGAAAAATATAATTTTATAGAAGCAAAAAGAATAAAATTAGGGACCAAATTAGAAAATTAAAAACTTTTGCAAAAATTATAAATTTGGGGGATAATAAAAGCAAAAAGAAAAAAAAATTAAGGGGTCAAATTAGAAAATTAGAAATTTTATATGTAAAAATTATAAATTTTAGGAGCAACAGAGACAAAAAAAAAAAAAAAGTTAAGGGGGGCCAACTAAGAAAATAAGAAATTTTGTAGGCAAAATTTATAAATTTGGGGGCCTATTGCCCCCCTTTCCAAGTACTAGGCTCCACTCCTGAACGTACGCATACACATTACTAGAAAATCATAATTATATACAAATTTTAAAGATAAAATTAATCTTTTGGAATTATAAATAAAATTATCAATAGATTTTCCTCAATAACATAAAAGATGAAATTTAATCAAATTTATGGACAGATTATTCATCCGCAGATAATTTTGTCTATAATTTTGATAATTTTTTTGTCAAATTTAATAAAGACTGATTTTCTATATGTAAATAATTAACAAAATTACTTATATTTTTTCAGTCGTCAAACATAAACCATAAACACTACCACTTCTTTGTAGAAACACATTTCCGCTGCTCCATGGTGAAACAACAGTTCGCCGCCTTCTCCTTTGCAAGGTTGTTGTGTTCGTCACTGTCGACGCCTCCTCCAGTTCCTATGCTCGTCAATGTCACCACCTCCTCTACTTGCATTAGTTCCTGTGATCATCGCTGCTGCCACCATTGATTAATGTGCTTGTTGTCGTCGTCGCCTTATGTGCTCGTGCCAGTTACTATTCTTGACGGCACCTCCTCCACTACTTGAGCCGGTTTCTATTCTTGTCTTCGCCTCTTCCTTTGATCTGATCGTGAAGGCTTCTTCGTCGTGTCTCCCCTTTTCACCTTGATGTTCATAATAATTAGGGTTTGTATGCATCGATTTATGGTTTGTTACCTAAAATTTTGGGAGATTTCGGTGTGCCGATTCAATGAACTTGTTGCATTCTGTGTCAATCGGCTACGTTTTTTTGTTTCTTCTTTTTTTAGCTACATAAACTTGCTACATTGCGCTCATTTGTGTTCTGGTGAAGGTTAACTTTATTTTAATGATTATTAGTATTGTTGATTTTTTCTTAGCAGTTTAATGTTTGATTTAGTGATTGTTGATGCTAAGAGACTTTGATAGAATTAGAGATATTGATTTTAGGGTTTGTTACCTTGTTTTGCATTTTTGTTTTAGTGCTTCATCAATTGTTTTCTTTGTTGAAATGTACTTAGGTTAGTGACAATATTTATAAAGATACTGAAAATGATTGTGTCAGTTTCAATTTTGTTAAAGGTTGATCCTATTTTGTTGGCTCAATCATGTTGAATTTCTCATGCTTGATTTGATTTCTTTAGTCGAATTGTTGCAGAATGGTTATCATGTTTGGGTCATGTTTCATTCTCACTATTTACTTGTCTATTGTGTTTGAAACGTTTATTCATTATGAGCAAGCTTGTCTCATTATTATTCAATGAAAAAATGGTGAAGGTCAAAAGTTTTAGGCTTGTCTCAATTCCTTTTCGCTATATAGAAGCTTCACAATGTACTTGTTGTAGATGAGAGAGAGTGGTGTTATTTTATCGTAATGATGATTGTGTATTTGTTGTATTGATTATTCTTGAAAAGAAACTCGACGGTTGATGTGATGCTTGATTTGAAATTCGAAGAGGTGAGAGAGATTGGCGCCATTTTTTATACATGTAGTTAATGATGATTTTAATTGTTCGGTAGGGACAAAATTCCTCCTTTACCCATTGCTCCTAAGAGAAAACAGAAGAGGAAGAGACAGATTTGCCCTTATTATTATAAGTTGGATGTGAAGGAAGAGGTAAAAACCTTAGATTATTACCTTTCTTCTTCCCAAAATCCTTTTCATTTTTTTTTCTTTTTTCTCTTTAAAGGGTGGTGTTGCTTTCTTCTTTACTCTCATTTACATCCAACTTATATTAATAATTATAATATTATTATAATTATTGTGTATATAAATTCTTGGGAAATTTTTTCCCAAAATACTTTTTGGGAAGTTTTTTCTCCTTCTCTTCTATTTATTGTGTACATAAATTCTATCATTTCCTTTTATGGGATTTTTGTAATTCTGAGGAGTGGGGAAGTTCTTTATTGGTCTCATTTCACTGTTTTTTCTTTTTTTTTTTATCCGTTTTTGAATATTACCGGTCTAACCTGATTCTTTCCCCGCTTCTCCATAGGATTTATGGTGAAAATTAAATTCTAGAGGGAAAGCAGGAGGTGGCGGTTCAAATGCCTTATGAACTGTCGTTTATTTATCGATTGTTAATCGGGACATAGTTGGGAGTCCCACAACCCTTATTATCGAATATCTCTTCGAATTGAAGCTTTCAGCGCTATCTTCGGTGGCGATGAGGATGAGGAGAGATATCGGGTGGAGCTGTCTACTTCCGGGGATAGGGTTTGTTATCTAAATTTGGATTCCCTCGAGTTTCCAAATAGTTGTGGTTGAATGAGGTTATGTTCACCGAATTCGGTGTTCAGATCTCGTTCACGGATTTTTATTCATAGCCTTGTCTCAGTTACACCCAAAAATGGGACCTCGTTAAAACCATCCGACCTCCCCATGTGGGATACCAAGGAAAACCAGTATCCCGACTTTATTAACCTAAAATTTAAGAATGTAAAAATAAGCAAAATGAACATAAGCAAATCCTATTTTAGAACTCAAGTAGAGAAATTACTCTAAGAATAGAACTGTCTGAGGTTGGAAGCATTCCAATTTCTAGGGACTTCCGTTCCGTTGACCTTTTCCATCTTGTAACTCCATTTTTTCCTAAGTCTGCGACTATCTAATATGGGCTTTCTCAGTTCGGGGTTACTTTTCCTTCCTGGGAGATGGTGGACCTATGTCGTTCCATCGTAAAATGAGGTCGTTGATGTCAAAGCTTCTTTTGATTACCTCGTTGTTGTAACGAATACTCATCCGTTGCTTCAACACCATTTCTGCTAATTGGGCTTCAGTTCTTTCCTTGTTTACTAGGTTTCTGACAGTCGCAGCATCATAAATGTCAATTAAGAACCTCGAGCTGGGTTCGCCGATCTCTACGAGAATCATAACTTCAACTCTGTATGTGAGTCAAAGAGGTGTTTCTCTAGTGGAAAATTGTGGCGTGGTTCGATAAAACCAAATAATCGAAGCCAATTGTTTTGCCCATGACCCCTTAGAATCGCCCAATCATTTCTTGATCCCCCAAGTAGGACTTTGTTGCCACATTGACTGCACCGTTAGCTTGGGATGTTCCACCAAGCCGAAGTGCTACATGATGCCGAACTCTAGGGCCAAGTCTCTAAATTTCCTATCCAAGAATTAGGTCCCATTGTCGGTGACAACTACAGTTGGTATTCTGAATTTGGTTACTATTTGTTTCTAGACAAATTTCCAGCATCAGGTTACCGTTATGTTTGATAATGGCTCTGCTTTAATCCACTTTGTGAAGTATTCGATGGCAACTGTGAGGTATCTTAGTTGACCCGAAGCTTGGGGAAAAGGCCGCACCAGATCATTTCCCCAAATCCCGATAGAGCGGTCAACCGTGACGGGTGTCATCTTCTCTAGAGGGGCGTTGTGGAAATCGGAATGGAGTTTATAGTTTTCACATGTTTTCATGTGTTCCATAGCATCCTTCATCATTTGAAGTCAGCAATAAATAACCCAGATCAATTTTCTTGCTAATGATTTATCACCTATGTGATGTCTGCAACTGCAACAACCCCTGTGCACCTCCCATAGCACATAGTCAGGTTGTAGTGGGTCCAAGCATTTTAAGAGTAAAGCCGAGACATCTCTTGTACAACTACTCAAGATTACGACAAAGTTAGCAGATTCCTGTCATATCCTTTTTGCTTCAGTTTGGTCTTTGGGAAGGGTTCCTTCTTCAAGGAGTTTTTGAATTAGAGGGACCCAAGATTCTATTTGTGTGATGGGAAGGTATTCAATCTCAGATGTTGTCACTGAGTTTTCCCTCATGACGCCTTATATGAGGGACCAATTACTTGATCCCGGTCTCGTGCTTGCTAATTTTGAAAGAAGATCTGCTATGGTATTTCGTCCCCTTGGGACATGGAGTACTTGGACTTTGTCGAAATACTCTAGAGCTTCCTTCACCTTGGACCACGATAAACCACTTAGAAGTTCACAGAACAATTCTGGAATCAATATAATTCTCAGAACGCAATACTATGTCTCATTTAACTATATTACCTTTACTTTACTTCCTAGATACCCCGTTCCGTTCTTACTTAGTACTTCTACTGGTTCTTAACATGGTAATTACTCTAAACCGATCTAATCTTAACTTCGAACTTTAAGGAATTTAACTTAGTCATTTTCCTTGAGTCAGACATTTACTAACTTAGAGTTTTGAAGATAAACCAAGCCGGGAATCTGGTCCATTCTAGTCGGTGACTTAATAAGTTGTCACCCGGCTAAACCCTACTTTAACTTACCTTTTAAATCATTTTCAAAACTTAGTTTATCCAGTTAATTCGAAGGTTTGGCTTAACCGCAAGTAAAGTAGTTTAATAAATCGTTATCGGTTTCTCAATCGGTTTGTCTTCAAAATTTTGTTTCACCTTCTAATTTAAGACCTAGATAACTATCTCTCTAACTTACTAAGTTTCTTATCCCGGTCTAAGGTATTTAGTTTACTATATTGTTCTTTGGTCCAACTAAGTTCCGGTCTAACCGCTAACATTGGGTTTTAGAACTAACTAATTTAGCTAAATTTAACTAAGTTAACTTTTCAGGTATTCGCACTTTGACCCCAAAATTTTAATATAATTAACCATAAACTTATAACTGATTATATTTTAGACCCAAACCCCAAACTTACTAAATTTACAATTTGTTTATTGGTGTACTTTCAATATAAAAAACACAAGTAATTTTATTCTTTTGGAAAATATATATATATTGGAAAAAAAAATCAGCCAACAAAAAATAGAACATCTGTAACCATAGTTTATAGAACGTTCACAATGAAAGCTATAGAATATCAAAAACCTAAAACAATTTACTTTGTATGATCTTTAGAAACAAAACATCTAAAACCTAACAAAATAAAACATATAATTTAAATAATTATTCACAGATGATGACTAAATTATTATTGGTTACCTATCACGTTGATATAGAAAAGGTATCAAATGAGGAGAGTGGATCTCTCAAATTTTTTTTGTCAATTGTTTTACAAAATATAATATCTTATTATTTATCTTTTAAGTGGGAAAAAGACATTTATAAATTTGTTTTCTCAATTATTTTACTGAAGCTTTTAAAAAAATGAAAAAAAGATTTTAGAAATTGAATTTGTTTCTTTAATGCACCTTCTAATACAAGATTTATTTATTGACAGAATCATTAATATTTTGTTCAATTTCATTTTCTATAATCAATTATATAAAGTGCTCTAATAGGGTTTTTTGTCCTGCTAGAGTGCATTTGGAAGAGAGACTGAGACTGGGAAATTGACACTGAGAGACTTAGATTAAATTAAGTTTGTTTATTGTGTTTTGTTTAAATTTATTTAGAGATAAATACTAGAAGGTAGAGATTGAATTAAGTAAATAGAGAAAGAACCAAGGCTAATATTGAAAACTTAAATGTTATACGAGGGTATTTGAGTAAAAAAAAGTTTTTAAAATTTCAGTCTCAGTCCCCAGTCCCTCAGTAAAAAAAAGTTTTTAAAAGTTTTCAACACGAATTGTTGACTGCATACTCCACCGCTGTACCTACATCGCTAGTGAGTTTACTCCAGTAACGCGGATTTACTCGAATCCATCGTGGGATCAGTACCTCACAATTGGTATGCCAAGGATATGTAGAGGATTAACTTCTCCACTCTACCCTGGATGGTGTGTTCCTCCTAGGTGACAGCTCATCCGACCTGGAACATAGCAGTGATCATATGATGCACAGTAATTCAACCCATGGCCGGGACACTCTTTTATTATTATTGTCATTTACCTGCTTTTTAACAGCTATCAACTGCGATCTGTTTTCAAACCAAATCCACTGCATCCAAACCCCAATAAAAAATAAGCTTTTTGTTTCCACATCCTAGGGAAAACGACCCGAGTCCCGTACTCGGTATTTTTAACTTGGTTGCACCCCAGTGACACCTTTTCTAAACGTCTGACACGCCTGCGAGGGATAAGGCTTTTAAATCCAACGACAAAAGCCACCACCCTGAGCGGGCGCGTCACCCTCCTAATTCGAGGTACTGAAAATACTGTAATTTTGGGGACTAAGACTGAAATTTTAGTTCCAATCCTTGTCAAACAAACACAATACTGAGTTTTAGTCCTAGTTTCAATCCCAGTCCCAAAAACCAAACACTACCTAATAGAGTTTTCTCAAGTGCGCTAATAGGATCTCTTCTAGTATCATGTTAAGGTTTCTCATGCTTGCTTGGAGTACACAGCAGGCGATGATCTGTATCTCTCTAATTGAATCTCTCTATTTTCTCAGAGGTAAATGGATCTGGGAGGTGATGATGATCATAGAAGGAACAAGATTGATAGTTGGAAGAAGAAAAGTACGAATGTAAAAAATTCTGTTGCAATAGTGAAGGGTGTCAGCCATAAGCATTTTAAATTGGAACTGTCGAGGTTTGGTGAGACCCATGACATTCCAAAGCCTTAAATGTATGTGTCAATCCCACTCCCCCGTGATTGTGTTTCTTTGTGAGACGAAAAATTAACCTCGAATGGTTGAACAGAAATTGAGAAGTTGTAAATTTCAGGATTGGAGACTTGTTAACCCTAAGATGGCTATTAAATTGGATATGAGCAAAGCCTATAATTAGGTTAAATGACAATTTTTGTGTATATGTTGATAAAGCTGGATTTTGATCTCAAGTGGATTAGTTGGATTCAAGAATTGGTAACATCAATTTCTTACTCTATTGTTATTGAAGGTCAACCCTTTGGTTTTGTCAAACTAAATCTATTGCTGTTGAAGGTCAACTCTTTGGTTTTGTCAAACTAAATAAAAGTAACCGGTAAGGTGATTTTCTATCTCCCCATCTTATCCTATTTTATACAAAAGATTTAACTTTTGTGCTAAATAAGGCATAGCAAAACGGTTTTATTTCAGGAGTTCAGATTAATAGATAAAGTCTATCTATAAACCATTTATTTTTGCAATGATTCTATCCTATTTAATATGGCTAATTCCAACATTGTCATTTCTGCCGAGTAAATTAAAATTTATGCGTCAAAGCTGATGGTTCAAATTGACTCTATTCCCTAATTTTTAGGGCTTATAACTTTGTTTAATTTTTCCTTTTTCATTAGTTTATTATTTCTTTTACTCTTTTGTTTAGTATTTGTGGGAGATTATCTTTCTTTATTTATGTTCTAGATATGAACATTCTTGTATTTTATTTCATCATAATTGAATAAAATATGTCTTTCTTTAAAAAAAATTATTTGTTATATATAAAGAAAAAAAGAAAAAGTATAGGGAGCATTCACTTTTGGGAGCCAATGGGGCCATTGTTCATCAAAATCCTAGCCCCCTCTCTGTGCATTTCGCGGCGCCACCACCACCACCCTCTTCTTCTTGAGATCTCCATCGTGAGGCGGCTCTATGACACTGTCGAGTAGGGGTGTTCGCGGTGCGGTTTGGTTCGGTTTTGAATCAAAAAACTCATTCAATCCGAACACTAATTTTACATGCGGTGCGATTTGGACGGATTGGATAATTTTCTCTAGACAATCCAATCCGATCCGATCCAATTTAAAGCGGTTTGGATTGGATAGGATTTGCGGTTTTATATATAAATTAAAAAAAATAGTTAAAAATACACAATAAATTTTAATATTAGAATATTAAATAACCAACAATAACATGATAAATCTTAATGGTATCTTAAAAAATCAACAATAACATAATAATAGAAGCAAAATTATAGATTGATTAAAATAAATAAATAGATAAATTTTATTTCAAATTTATAAAATATTCGCTAAATAATAATAGTACATAATGAGATAAAAATGTATAACATTGAAGATATTATAAGTAAAATTTTAAATTTAATAGTAAAATAATACTATTATATCACATTATGCGGTTTGGATTGGTTTTGAGAAGTATATCCGAAATCCGATCCAATCTATGCGGTTTGTCAAATTCAAAATCCAAACAAAGCCAAACTAGTGTGGTTTTAATTGGTTTTGGTTTGGATTGGATTGGATTGGATATGTGGTTCAATTTGGACCGGTTTGGATTTGAACACCCCTACTGTCGAGGCTTCTTCTTCTTCTTCCTCTTCTTCACACTGTTGCAGCTTCTTCTTGAGATCTCCATTGCGGGGCAGCTCTATGACACTGTCGAGGCTTCTTCTTCTTCTTCCTCTTCTTCGCACTGACGCAGCTTGTTCTTCATTCTTTTCTTTACGGCTTTAGATATCCGCCGAGACCGCGACGCTGCCGAACGTCGTAGCTTCTTCTTCTTGCTATTCTTCATGCCTCCTCCCTTGTTTTTGTTTTTGTTGTTGTTGTTGTGTTGGTGAGGGCTGCTGCTGGTGATGTTTTAAGGTTTAGGCGGCTGCGGTTGGTGGTGGTGGTGACGATAGGTGAGTGCAGATGATCACTTTTATATTATATGAATGATCATTTTAATTATATTTGGATTATTACTTTTTATTTTTTGGAGAATAACTTTTTCAGTTTCGGATAATAATTTTTTTCAACTTTTTTTTTGGTCTAAGTGACAAATCAAGGATTCTGAAATATCAAAGATGGATAGCACTTTTGGTGACAGAGTGTGGTTCAAGAACCCTAAACTCTACTTTTTTTTTAATAATCACTTATTTATTGATTTCCTTGCATAGTTGATAAGAAAAATACGTTAACTTTTACTATTTCTTTTTTTAAAAACTTTTTAACAATATATTTATCTTTGTAACTTTTTAGAAGATTATTTTGATGGCTTGTTATTTTAATTTTAAAGTTTTGGATAATAATTTTTTTAATTTTAGACGATCATTTATATATTGATTTTCTAGTTGATTAAAAAATACGATTACTTTTTTATTTTTTTAAAACTTTTAATATATTTGTCTTATCAATTTTTTAGAAGATAACTTTGATGGCTTGTTATTCCAATTTAAATAAAAACAAATACAAATACAAATATCGCAACTCTTCAATATTCCAGGCTGGCTTAAACGAAAGAAAGGGAAGTTTATAGTTCATACGACCAGGCCGGGCACAAGAAGACAACATATTATTTTCTCGCTTTTGAGAATACTGGAGGACAAGTTAGAATTGAAGACCTCAATATATGTAAAACATTGAACTTTCTTAAATTATTCTCTTAATCATCTTTTAATTTTTAAAAAAATAATATCCGACTTTTGCCTGGTGTAATATTTAAGAATTGAGAAGTAATATTACAAAAATACTATTCATATATAATAATAATAATAATAATAATAATAATAATAATAATAATAATAATAATAATAATAATAATAATGCTATTTTTAATCTTGACCTTTTGAATAAAAACATCATCCTCTTCTTAGCTTCTTCTACATATATCAAGTTAAGTATTTATTTAAAACTAAATAGTTTTTATATTCATAATTATGAATAATTGAATATCGTCCAAAAAAAAATTATACTGAGAAGTGTGTAAAATATTTTTTATGTAACTGTTAGCAATATATTTTTTTCTTGTGTTCTAATATTCTGCTAGAGTTTTCTTGTGCTCTATCACGGTTTTCTCTTGTACTCTAGTGTTCTGCTAGAGTTTTCTCTTGTGCCCTTTTAGGGTTTTTTCTCGTACTTTATTAAGGTTTCTCTCTTGTTCATTTGAAATACTCAGAAGATATTAGAGAAAGATTGAATATTTGTGTTGATTAGGCTTATTAGAAGACTCTTTGCTGACTAATCTGGTGTATCTGGGACAATAGAAGCTGATTTCAAGATAATTTGGAGTCAATTTAATGATTTTTTCTGCAATGATTCTCTCTTAAATTACTGAGATAGAGGACACCAACCAACCTTCAATTGGTGTTCAAAATGACATGAGAGTATTTTGCAGGAATTGTTAGGGTTTGGAGAGACCCCTGACCATCCATAAACTGAAAATGATCTATATATCCTACTTTTCCGAGAATAGTTTTATCTGTAAAACCAATAATCAATCTCGTGGTTTAAATTGAGATCTTGTGGTTTCTACATAATGGTCTACGGAAAAAAATATCCACGACTGTCTCCCATGCGCCAACATATCTTCGAAGCCGCATCTTCTCCAAATGCTTTTTGCTTCTGTCGTTGAGATCAACCTTGAGTTTCAAAGATAACACATTTCTTGTTTTTTTTAGGTATTTTTCTCTTTAAATTTATTTGATATTTACAATTTTAATTCCTGTGGAAATCTCACTTTCTCTTGCTTTTGATTGTCCAAGTTGGACCTAATTCATATGTATTCATTTTTTCTATTCAGTGAAATAAAATACAACTGTCTTTCCTAAAAAAACTAACGGTTAGCAATATATTAAAATTAAACTTTACTCGAAAAGCATAAAAAATGCTTGTAATTATGTGATAATATGTAAAAGTAAAATACTACACCTACGTATCTTTTTATTAATCAAATTAGATAATAAAATTTGAATAAATTAATGAGTGAAACTAATAATAATTATTTTTGTAATAATTAGACCAATTTAATAATTACATAATAAAAACATTTCTATATATAACATCACACTATACAAACATACATAAGCAATATACACAGCAACAAACAACAGCCACAACACAGCCTTGTTCCATTGATGGTTCGGCATAAGCAATATGCACACTCTTTTTTATTTGATGTTGTTTCATGTATAATTGTCAATAATTATTTATATAAATTTTTATTTGAGAAGACATTTTTAAAATAACAATATTGTGTATATTATAAAATGAGAACAAATGTTAACGTGTTAAATAAATAAATAAACAAATATGTACTTTCATCTTTAATAATGTGCCCTTTAGGGTTGTGAATGTGCTCTATTAGAATTTCCTAGAAGTAATCCTAATTTACGTTTCTTCATTGTGATCTTTTGATCTTATATTTCTACACTCTACAGATGGCTTCCAATGTTATTCCCCAAGAGAGAACTTTCGTCTCTGTTGATATAGAAGAAGACTCTGTTATTGTGTTGGATCATGCTGATATCCGAGGGGGTATTGAGAGATGTTCTAGGAGTCTCATAGGGAGGCTTTTGGCGGATCGTTCCTTCTCTGCAGGGACAATTGAATCAGCTTTGAATTCCATTTGGAGACAGCCAGATGGATTCAGAGTTGTTGATCGTGGTGGAAACCTATTCCAGTTCTTTTTCAAAGATGAAAGAGATGTGATCAGAATTGAACTTGGAGGACCTCGGCTCTTTAAGAATTACATTCTGAATTTAAAGAGATGGAAAGAGGACAAACCTGTAGATGATGCTGATTTCATTCATGTTCCTTTGTGGATCCAGATTTGGGGTCTACCTGAGCATTACAAAACAAAGGAACTTGGACGCAAATTAGGCTTCTCTTTTGGTGAAGTAATAGATGCTGATATTTTCACTGTCAAAGGGAAGGAGCATAGCATTGTGAAAGTGCGGGTGAACCTGAATATTACTAAACCTTTACGTAGGTTTATTAAAATTACAGGACCCAATCAGAAACTCATTGAGGTGGCTATTACATATGAACGAATTGGCAGTTTTTGCCACTATTGTGGTCATATTGGCCATGAAGTGCGCAATTATAGCATTCAAATTGAAGACTCGATTAAATGAGAGGTTAAAGATGAGAAATGGGGGGATTGGTTGCGCTCTGATCAACGGGGTAGAAGAGAAAACATTTTGAAAGAAAATGTTAATACTAATTCTACACCAGAAATCTCTACTCAACAAGCCACAGTCAAGAAGCCTATTCCTGTTAACTTGATTCGAGGTTTAGCAAGTCTATCAGTGCAATCTAAAGCTAATTCTCAATAGGAGGAAGAAGAAGTCATGAGTGCACGCAGACCTGTTCTTGTTACTGCTGTTCCATCAAAGGTTATCACTCTGCCTTTGGAAAACAACTCGGTGACTGAGGTTGTGAAGGATCATGTTCTGGCTGCTTCTCATTTTGTCTTCCACGCTGATGGGTCTCCTTCCCAAAGCACAACCAAGAAGGTGTCCCTGAAACAGAGAGCAAGGAAAAAATTCACAAATATATCAGGCTCTAAGAGAAGTGCACAGGAAAGTAAAGATGAGCAGAATCTTAAACGTAGATGTTCAGATGAATCTACCAATGCTGAAGAGGGAGAGGGCGCCACCCCACAATGGGCACCCAATGATCAATGAATATGTTGATGTGGAACTGTCGGGGTATGGGGAATCCCCTGATAGTTCACAACATGCAAGGGATTTGTAAATCCTATTCCCCCGAAATAATGTTTCTCTGCGAAACCAAAAACGTTACTTCGTTGGTAACTGCTCATTGTTTAAAGCTAGGTTTCAAAAACTCTCATTGTGTTGATCCGAGGGGTCTCTCTGGTGGATTAGTTTTGGCTTGGAAACATTCTGATGACATCTCTATTATAGCCTCTGATGACTATTTTATTTGCTTTGATTGGATAGATCATACTAATCATAGTAAATGGAAAGTTGTGGCAGTTTATTTGGATACTATGGAGACAACTAGAGTAGCTCAGTTTCAATCTATTCTAAACTTGAAGAGTAATTTAGATTCCCACTTTCTGGTGATTGGAGACTTTAATTCCATATCTGCTCATCACGAGAAAGAAGGTGGCAGATTGAAAGCAATGTCCTCAATTAATCTCTTCAACAGTTTTATTAATGATGGTGAATTGGTTGATTTGGGTTTCAGGGGCAATAAATTCACATGATGTAATCGACAGTATAATGATAATCTAATACAAGAAAGGCTTGACAGGTGCTTGGTCTCCCATCCATTCAGGCTTTCTTACCCAATGGCTACAGTGTTGCATCTTGATGACTTGGGTTCAGATCACAGACCTCTGCTCCTCATTTCAGATCAGAGAAGTAATAAGCCTAAACGTCGGTTTCGTTTCCAAGAACGATGGTGTGAAAGTGATGAAGCTCTAAATATTGTGAAGGAGGCTTTTGCAACACCTTATGTAGGCTCTCCGATGTTCAAGTTTTATAACAAGCTTAAGAAGTGTAGACATTTATTGGTGGATTGGCAGAAATCTGGTTCGAATAATTCTCTTAAACGGATTCACCAGTTAAAGCAGGAACTAGAGTCTGAAAAGCAGAGAGGTTCTATAGCAAATAAAGTTCTCATCTTACAAAAGGAGCAGGAGCTAACAGAGGCTTGCTTACATGAAGAGAGGTATTGGAAGGAAAAATCTCGAATTCGATGGCTACAACAGGGGGATCAGAATACATAGTTCTTTCATTCGAAATTCCTTGATAGAAGCAGGAAGAACAAGATTCTCAAACTCATTGACAGCTCTAGCACTTCTCATACTGATGCTGCAGATATTGCACAAACAGCCATATCCTTCTTTACTGAGCTCTTCTCTACTACTAATCCTACCTCTGCTACTAATGCCCTTCAAAACATGCCAAGAAAGATTGATGATGATGCTAATAGGAAATTCACTAAACGTGTGTCTGAGGAAGAAATCAAGAAAGCAGCCTTCTCCATTAACCCTTTCTCAGCCCCGGGAGATGATGGATTTACTGCTAAATTCTATCATTTCTATTGGGAGATCATTAAAAAAGATCTAGTTCCAGCTGTCACTAGTTTCTTTGAAGGGGGTAGGTTGCTAAGAGGTTTGAACCACACTCAAATCTGTTTAATACCCAAGGTCCCAAATGCTGAAACAATGGCACACATCAGACCCATCTCTCTAAGCTCTGTGTTCTATAAGGTAATATCTAAAATTCTTGTTCATCGAATGCAAGGTATTTTAGGTAGACTCATTTTTGAAAATCAGAGTGCCTTTATCAAAGGGAGATTAATTAGCGATAATGTTCTCATCGCTCATGAACTAATGCATTTTCTTAAGCTTAAGAGGCATGGAGCTCAGGAA
>JASCZI010060545.1:70003-83200 GCA_036250425.1 Stylosanthes scabra
CTGATCTAAGGCAATGCTTTTTAGTGATTCCAGGTTTCCAACATTTAGAAGAATAGGAGACGCTTCTCCTTGCTGTTGCATCCTTTATGAAGCGTTGCCTATTATATACATATAGCTACTATTTATAAGCGTACCCTAAAGTTCAGAATTTAGAAAAAATATATACATATTCGTACATGTATACATTTTTTTTTCAATAGTGCTTATTTTTAATTAATAACATTAGTATACACATATAGCCTAATCAACCCTTTTCATAGATAAACAAATATAAATATAAATATAAATATAAATAGTTATTAATATGAAAGAAAAACATATATATGATTAACATATTATATAAAATTTTCTACAAAGAAAGTATTTAATTGTGACAGACATTCAAACATCTCAGATTACACGTCCACCCAAAAAAAAATAGGCATCTAACCTCAAAATAATCAAAGCCATAACAGAAGTTAGAGACTTTACTAAGAAACCAAAAAAGAAATCCTAATGAAGTATTAAAATCACAACAAGTTAATAACATTATCCATCCATCCAACACTACTTCTGATCTCCTCTTAATTTTGTCAACTTTGCCAATATTGTCAACCAGCGATTTCAATCTTCATGATCATCCCCAAGATTACCCTGTAATTGTATAAAACAATAATTAATGATATGAGAAAGGTTGTAATCAAAACAGAGACAGCAATCACTTATATTTTAAAAAAATCAGTTGTAGCTGTAGCAAAAACACACAGGCAGAGTCCATAAACTAAAAAAGTGTTTCAACTTCTTTTTTCAGATTTTAAAAGGATTGTTCATACTTGTATCTCCAATTGGTGTGGGTCCTGCAACACACCAACACACCAACTTCAGAGTAATAAGCATGTTGGCAGTTTGATGACTCTTAATATTTTCGCCTAATAATGTTTATATTTCTTCCAACTTACCATCCTAACTCCTTAGTCCTAACTCCCCATTTGATGTATACCACCATCACTTAGGAGGAGAAAAGGTAAAATGCTATACTTGTATATATTTTGATCAAATAAACTAATAATGTAGTAGCTAGCAGAGACAAATATATGTAACCCAAGGAAAGGGACACAAATTAATAAATAAACGCCCAGGCTTGAAATCCATATTATGATCATGAGTAATTAAAAGATTCAACATTCTTGGAAATTAAAAAAGAAAGAATAATTAATCAAGAGAGATAGCACTAAAGATACAGATATATATAGCAAGAAAGATACAATCTAGCTTAACACAAGTTGCAGCAGCCACAGCAATTCATAAAAATAAAGAGATATTGTTAACTTATATTAGTACACAGGAAATTGGATATGCTCTAAGCTCTATTCTATAATTGGGAATTAAAAAAGCTGATATGACAATTATGTAAGGAAACATTAGGAGTAATTCATAGTCAGTGTGCTAGCTAAGTTTTTCAAAACAAGTGCCAATGATACCAAGTGCAAAGGAAGGTTGAAAGATGAAACAAGACAATTATGTTTTTCAGAACAATCATCTCAGTGTGCAACCTACGTCATACTCATGCATATATACACACGTTTGATTCATGAGCAAAACATTTTGGTCAGTTCGAAAAAATCAATGTTAAAATAAGTACAGGCTGAGGACTGTTAAGATACAAATTGAGTACAATTGTCACAAAAAAAAGAACTGAGTACAATTTCAACTAGCAGATGAATACAAGTAGCACTTCTATAAATTGAAACTGTACATAATTCAGCTGAAATTTTTTGTCACAGTTACACATTTACTTTCAAGTGTAGAAACTTTAATTTAAATTAATCATAATCTGTTTACCCTCTTGAAATCAATGCCAATTAGTTTACTTTCATGTAGACACACATAAAAAGAATTAAACAGTTCTCAAAAAATCATTACTTGATAATTAAATCCTACCACCAACAGTTGATACAAACCTGTAAAATGAAAAGGGACTTATTTTAATTAATGGGAATACTGAGTCTCATTACTCAAACAGGGCAGATTCATCTTTTAAAAAAAAATAAGGTAAATGAAACATCAACTAGAGAAAGGCAAGAAAAAAAACAATGACAATTTGCAAAAGCTTATCAAGCAAAGACAAAGTGATAATATGAATACGAAAATTAAAGTGTAACTAACCTCTTTCCCTAAAATCTAGCAGCTAGAAGAATGAGCCAGACAGGAAGCTGCTTCAGTATTGCTAGCCTTGAACACACGAAAACAGTACCAACAAAAAATTAATATCCTGATGAAAACAGCACCGAAATAGTTTTAAACATCGAAGGCTATAGACAATAAGAAATTTGCCTGAACTAAAACTAAATGATATTATTAAAGTGTGACTAACCAGTAACAAGAAGCAAGCCACACAGCTGCTGCTTCAGGAAAGCTACTATGTTTCTCTTAATTCTACCTGCTAGAAGAATGAGTCAGTATTATTATCCCTGAACACACAAAAACAGCACCAATATGATTGAAAATTCTGAGGGATTATGAGGCATCATCTGGTAAATCCTGCCAAAATGAAGAAAATACATATATAGAAAGAAAATAAAAAAGAAAAGAAAAGTTACTGCTATATATATGCTTTAATTGTACAGATCGAACACATACATTATATATCTCCTTCTCCTACTTGGATCTTTCTATATGTATTATGTAAGAGTTATATATATATATACACACACAACTGGGGAGACATCAAGTTTTTGCTTTATTCACTATTTGATTTCAAGCGGTACTGGTAAATCAATGGAAATCTCAGTATATATGCTAATTAATAATAAGTAGTAACTACCAAATTTTAGAAAGCTCTTTGATTTGATTCCATGTACTATTAGTTACACCTCATAATAATTTTTTTTTAAAGAAAGAGGTTATTCTCTGTTTCAACTTTGAATGGCATCAGATCTCATCTGTCCCGAAGCTTATGAATGAGAATTTGACAAGTATAAGTGGATTACTGTTACCACATATATACCATTAACATGAGGTATCAAATCAAAGGAAAATTATGTCATCATATATTAGTTTAAGAACATGCTAATCTCAGAGACTAGTGCTGTTTTAATAATTGCAACCAAAGACTACAACACAAATTTGATTTCAATGAATTTTATTTTCTTACTTCAATATAGATTTTAGTTACAATGAAGGCGTTGGGGGGGTTTAGAACTTGTTTAATGTCAAAAAGATTTTCAATAAATCATAATCCCTTGGAATTTTTTAAAACTACATACATTTTTATCTAAGACTCTTTAGATTGAAGAAAAAGAATACCTTTAAGTCCCAAGGGGAAGTGTAGAAGCTAACTGAAGTGAATGAAGTGGGACGATTCACCAATCAAATTGAGGTATATGTCTGAGTCTTGGCAACGAATACAGCCATGTTACCAACAACACCTGCAAAAATGAATCAATTAAATGGCCAATTTTTGCTAAAAGGTGTTGTGATTGTTGAGGGAGTTTTTGTTTTTCATCAAGAACAGGCCACATTTGGGGGTTTTAGGTGGAATTTCTGTGTTCTTTTATGGTATTGATGTGATTTGAAGAAAAACCCTAAATTTACAAAATTAGGAACCCTAAATTCTAGAAACAACAGCAACACAAAACTAAAACTAGAAAATTAGAAACCCTAATCACAGCCAACACAAGATAGAGCTTGAAGACAGAGAACAAACCTGAAGACCATGGAAGACTGAGACGAAGGCTTGAAGACGGAGATGGAAAACGAACACGGCGGCTTGAAGACTTCTTCGAGCTTGAAGATGGCGACCCAGGACTAGGATACGACGACACTGCTGAGGCTTCTAAGGCGACGACACTACGACGGCGCTGCACCAAGGGCGACGGCGACGACGACGACAACGGGATGAGATGTGGAGTGGCTGGGTGGCGGCGCTGAGAAGACAACGGCTGAGACTTCTTCCACCTTTAAGACAGCGACCAAGGACGGGAGGAGATGTGGAGTGCTACGACGGCGCCGACAATATTCGCACTTCTGACACCACTAGGCTACGGGGCTCTGCTGCTGCGACGACAGCGATGGTATGAGAGGTGGACCGGCTGAGGCACAGCGCTACGGCGGGATAATGTCGGAGGGTGACGGGTGAGAGGGTGGTGGTGGTGGTGGCTGGGTTATAGTCGGTTAGGTTGAGTAGAGAGAGAAGAAAGGGTTAAGTTATTGGTTTTGAAGAAAGGGTTAGGTTGGGTTGTTTCTTTTTTTTATGGGAAGAGAATGAAATAAGAGAGTAGTAAAAGCTAGTATAATGATCTTCAAAGTTAAAAAATTTCTAAGTGTCAAAATGCTAGTAACGCTGGTGTCAAAAATTTTTTATTTTTATTGGCGCCTTTACCCTAGCAACGCTTCTTATGTGTTCCCAGTGCTGAAAACCTTAGCTACCCTTACAAAGCGTTCCCGTAGATTAGGAAAAGTGCTCCCGTTGGTGATAACCTATGGGATCGCTTTATAAGCGACCCCCTTGTCATTTTAGGCAACGTTTATAAACCGATGCCATGGAAAGTGATGCCTAATCTCCTAATTCATGGGTACACTAGCAAAAGCGACCCCTATTCTATGAATAGGCTACATTTTACAAGCGTTGCCTAAAAAAAGGGTTGCCTTAGGGAGTAAATTCTTGTAGTGATTGTTGGGGATTTTTCTGAGAATTTTTCTGATAGAGAAGAGAAAGTCCAAGACAATATGGGTGATAATCAGCAAAGGACTCTCCAAGATTTCATTACTCCCACTACTGTCAGCTGTAGCAGTAGTGTTGTTCAGCCAGCTGTTGAGGCCAACAATTTTGAGCTGAAGCCTTCTCTAATTCAGCTTGTACAACAAGAGCAGTTTTATGGGAATCCTTCTAAAGATCCCAATCAGCACATCACCAGTTTTCTCGATATTTGTGATACTCTGAAGCTCAATGGTGTTTCTCCTGATGCTATTCAACTAAGGCTCTTCACCTTCTCTTTGCGAGACAAGGCAAAGCAGTGGCTTAATCTTCAACCTGCTGAGAGCATTGCCACTTGGGAAGATTTGGTTAGCAAGTTCTTAACTAAATTCTTTCCTCCTCAAAAGCTGGTCAAACTAATACATGGCATCCAATCCTTTCGCCAAAAAGAATATGAATCTTTTTATGATGCATGGGAAAGGTACAAGGAGCTAATAAGGAAATGCCCAAGCGAAGTCTTCTCTGAATATTTGCAAATTCAGATTTTCTATGATAACCTCTCTCTTCAGTCCAGAATTCTGTTGGACTCTGCATCAGGCGGTTCTCTGTCAACTAAGACGCCTAATGAAGCTAAGGATCTGATTGAACTGGTTGCTCAGAACCAGTATATGTATGTTTCTCCTTCTGAAAGATCTGTCAAAAGAGGAGTTATGGAAGTAGGGACTGTCGATGCTCTTCTTGCACAAAATAAGGCTATGGCTATTGATGCGTATGCATCTTGAGATGTTTTTAGCTTCAATTTCTCTTGATTATTGCTATAATCTTTGTGAATTATTGTTATTAATTGATCAATCAAACAAACTTGATGTTCTTTGAGTTGTGTTTGTGTTTTTAGATGATTCACTAAGAGTTTTAGGTAATTAAAGACCAAATGAAAGAGATTGAAGAAAGGAGAATGAAGAAGAGAAAAAATCAAGAAATTGGCTAAGTGTTATTGCCCACGTATCACGTGGCCACGTCATACGTGGGAATTAAAAGCCAAAAGCCTAAAATGGGCAGTAGCTACACGTTATACGTGAGCTCCCCACGTCATACGTGGGAATCAAAGCCTCAAATGCCAAAATATGACAGAGAGCACACGTTGTACGTGGCTCCTCACGTCATACGTGAGTTATGAAGCATCCAAGAAGCATTTTGAGGCAGAACCTACACGTTGTACGTGCATCAATGGCATCATACGTGGGTATGTTGGCGTGGAGAAGCATTTTGAGGCAGAACCCCCACGTTATACGTGGGTGGTTCACGTTATACATGGGAGAGGAAGAGCATGCAACGTCAGTTTTATCAAATCCATTCCAATCCAAGCTGTTATGCCTCAAATACATTCATTAATCAAGGGCTTAATTGGAAGATCACAAGATATGATTGATTGAAGATTCAAGAGAAGAAAAGGGCTTGTAACTAAAAGAGATAAGATTAGGATTAGATTAGATTTGAATTTGATTTGATTTGTAAATTAGTTTTAGATTAGTTTTAGGAATATAAAAGAGAGTTTTTCTCTCAGCACAGAGGCTAGCTAGTTAGACATTCACTTCATTATTCTTAGGTTTTAGTTTTATCATGCAAGGCTAAACTACTCTATTGTTAAGGGTGAGGAGCTCTGTTCACCCAGCATGAGGTAGTCACTATGTACATTCGTTTATTAATTCATTGAGGTATTTTCAGTTATCTTCTAAGTATGATTTAATTTTCCGTTCTTCATTCCAATGGTTTAGAATCACCGAGAGGGGTTTTCTACTTGTCTAGGGCTAGATTAATAAGATCGAGAGGTCTATTGATTTATGCTAGCTGGAAATTAGATCACATGATGATTAGGTCTAACTAGAGATAGTCAAGCTAATTGTTATACAACTAAAACTCTGTGGGTTAAAATTGGATTAGAACTAGTTTGGATATAGTGACATGTAATCTAATCTAGGATCACTTTTGAGACTCATAAGGGTTAGAATCGGATTTAGATCTTCATCTAGTTATTTGATTGATTGACTAAGAGATTAGCTTTTGATTAGGTAATTAGAAACTGAGTCACTAAGAGATTAGGGCTTAGTTACACTAGATTGTTGTGCTTGATAACTGAGAACCTAGAATTGATATTCGAATGTATGCATTGGCCCTCAAGGGAAAAATATCTCCAAAGCTCTTAACATTCCATTCCACTGATTAATTCACAAGTAATATTTCTGCACTCTGTTCTTATTTGCTTTCTTATTTTCGAATCATACATCATCACATTCTCAAGGTTTTATTCGAATCTGCTTAGTGTAATTAAGGGATAGTATTGCTTGGTCCTTTATTCCTCGTGGGAACGATACCCACTTCACCGTGGTATTACTTGAACGATTCGGTGCACTTGCCGATATCTAATGCATCAGCTATGTCGATGCTCTTCTCCTCCCACAGATGCATCAATCACTGCCTTATCCATCGGAGTGAGTCCTTCAAAGAAATAGTTAATCAGCAGCATATCGGAGATAGCGTGGTGCGGACATGAAGTCAACAACTTTTGGAAACGCTCATAGTACTCGAACAGCGTCTCCTCATGCAACTGAGTGATACCAGAAATGTCTTTCCTGATAGAGTTTGTTTTTTATGGTGGGAAATATTTTTCCAGGAACTTCCTTTTGAATGCAGACCATTCAACAGTTATCTCGCCCGAGAGAGTGTGGTACCAATCTTTGGCTCGTCCTTCCAAAGAGAAAGGGAAAGCAAAGGCTCTAACAGCATCTTCGTCTCCGCCAGTCCTCCGGGTGGTGGCGCAGATAACATCAAAATCCTTCAAGTGTTTTATGGGATCTTCTCCTGGCATCCCATGGAATCTGGGCAACAGATTGATCAAGCCAGTCTTGAGTTCAAAGTTCTCATTAAGCTCGGAATATCGCACTGGTTGATTTTCAAGAGCCACACTGGCTCCGCCCATTTGACGCAAGGTTACTCTTGGTAGTTCTGCCATATGTAAGGTACCTGCGTGAGTAGGAGAGAAAAATTTTTCAGATTCGGAGTCAGAGAGAGAAGAGTCAACAGAAATCTCTTCGGCAGCTAGATTTTCAGTTTGAGAATGTAAAGAATTCTCAAACTCAATCTGCCTCCTTACTTGCCTCACAAGGATTAGATCTTAGCATTCACCGAGAAATTAATACAAACCAACAAAAGAAAATCTACAGATGCCATATTTACAACAACCAAAACCGGCGCACATGTTTAATTCCCCGGCAACGGCGCCATTGTGATGAGCGTCCGCCCGAGGCGTCACAACAAGGTTAATCCGGAATTCCCTTATCTTTGAAAACAAAAAGGTATCGTTGTAGGGGAATCCAAATAGTTTATGTTACGAGCGAAGGACAATTCTCATCAAAAGAAGAGTTGTCACAAGAGCTTGCAACCGAGTTTAAAAATACCGAGTACGGGACTCAGGTCGTTCTCTCAACGAGTTAACGCATGGGTCGACTTTGGTTGTGAGGAAATCAGGGGTTGCAATTATGTGTGTGTGTGTGAATAGAGATTAAAAGAGAGATTGAGAGAGAAACTGATAAAAAGGGGTGCTTGGTCTTGGATCGAGGTATTGTGTGTCCCTATGAATACCACTAATCCCAAATAGATGGTTGTCACGTAACCCGCGGAGCCACACTCTACCAAACGGTTGAGTGGGTAGATTAACATCGTTTCGTAAGTCCCAGGCTTCTCATACTCTAGTACAACGGACCTAGGTCTTTGGAACATTGATAAAACCTCCATATTCACCTCATTAGGGACTCACTCTCACTAGCGAAAGCTTGGCGTCTATAGAATGGTCTCAACCCAAGGATTAACCCATCTTTTCTTTGGGGATTAGTGGCTAGGATCATCCACACCTCAACTCATGACCAAAGCACAAGATCACTACTCCATAATTATAGTAAACAAAACATCAAACACTTGGTAGGCAAGAAATAAAGACATGATAGCAAATATGGAAAATAAACTAACAAGAGAATTAATAAAGTAAATCAACAAGTAGATCAACAATCAAGAGCATAAGAATTATAAAAGAGCATGAACATAAACTAGAAATAGCAATATGTAAAGGAGAGCAAAATAGATGAAGAACTAGAATTGCATTAAAATGAAATAACAAGTATCCACAAAATAAAACACAAAATAAGTAATTAAAGAAGAGTTTGGTTGGTAATTGGTTCCTAAGGGATGATGAACATAGAAGAGAAACTAGAGAAAATGAGAGAGATGGAGAACTCTCCCAAAAATCTTCTAAAACTACTCTAAGGCTAAAATTGATGAAATGAGAGAATGCTTGTTGCGTTTCAGCTATTCCTCCCCCATATATGTCGAATTGGGCTTGAGAAATGGATGGGCCTTGGCCCGGAAAAGTGAAATCCCCAAAATAGCCTTCATTTAGTGAGTTATGTTGCCGTCGCGCGGGCGCTCCACCTCCACCGCGCGGGCGTGCGGTTTCCTTGTCTTGGGCGTTACGAAATGGGGTGGCGCGTATTATACGCATTGAAATACAAAATTCATGTAGAGTTTAAGTCATTTTAATATGTATTTCGTATTTCAATGTGTATTATACACTCACTACAAGAAAAATGGCTTTTAGTGGCCATTAATTTTAATTTTAGTGGCAATAAAAAAAGCCACTAATACATTTACCGGCAATTAGACATTAGCTGCCTTATGCTTCGTCGCTAAAACATTTTAATGGCCATTTTAATTTTTGTCGGTAAATGTCATTTTAATGGCCGCAAAAAACATACCTTATGGCCGCTAAAAGTAATTCTAGAATTGTAATTTTTTTATTTTTAGTAGCCATTATTATTGCCGCTAAAACCATAATTTTAAAAAACCGAACCGGACCGACCGGTTCGACCGAAAAACCGGTGGCCTATCTTGTCTGATTTAACTTCAGGATCGGAGTTGTAGTTAAACCGTCCTGAACCGTTTAGAACTGCTCGAGTCAACACGGGTCAATGGGTTGTGCCGCGCTTGTGCATGGAAGGACCCATGGATGCAAACACCATGCTCCCATGCCACTGAGCTATCAACAATTTTGGTTATATGCAATCAAATTAATATATATATATACTTAAAACATTAAATAGTTTTAAGTTAACATATAATAATATTTTTTTAAATGTTAAGATAATATTTTTCTATTATTTATTCTTATAATTATAATATTTAATATAAAATGAATATTATTAATATACACAAATTAAAAAAATCTTATATTAATAATTTATTTTTTCTTTCAATGTTATAAGATATTTATTAATATTATTTTTCCTAATAAATACATGTAATGGATAATAATATAATATATATAATTTTATTAATAAAGTATTAAAATTTGAAAATAATATTTTTTACAACTATGACTAAGACTATTATTTTTAATTAATTAACTATATTTGTCATAATAAACCATGTAATCAATTACTATATTTTTAATTATCAATAATTATTTAAATAAACACTAGATTTTAGTATTTTACTAAACATCTATGAATTAAAAAAGCAAATATTTTTAATTGATTATATCATATTTTTTCTATTTATAATTATATGATATCTATTAAATATTTAAAATGTATATATAATAGTTATAAAAAATTATGTTTATAATAGAAATTGAGATTTTATCTTCATTAAATAACGTTTTTCAAATTTTAATGTTAAGTTCTTTTTATAAATTATATTTTTTATTTATTTAATACCGGTTTAACGATTCAACCAATGACTCAACGGTTGAATTTTTAAACCAGTAAACCAGTAACCTCACCGGTTTGATGACCGATTCGGTTTTTACAACTATGGCTAAAACCTATTTTATCGGCAATTTTTATAGCCACTAAAAGTAATTCTAAAATTACAATGATATATTCTTTTTTGTTGCAATTACTATTGCCATTAAATCCTTAAGACATTTTTTAATTATATTATTCAATTTTTTGGTATTATACTCCATTTCTGCAACATATAACAAGAGGAAGAAAGAAACAACTACTCTTACCATTACCATTACCATTGGCAACAACAATTTTTTTTATAGAATAAATACCCAATTTGGCCCCTGACCATTTTCAATTTGGACAAACCCACCCCTAATGATACGAAACCACAATCCTGCCCTCAACCATTTAAAAAATAGGATAAATAGGCCCTTAAAACCGTTTATCAACTCTAAATCCTATATTCATAAACAGATTTTAAGGGCCTATTTGTCCTATTTTTTAAATGGTTGAGGGTCGAATTGTGATTTTCGAATCATTAGGGGTGAACTTGTCCAAATTGAAAATGGTCAGGGGTCGAATTGAGTGTTTACTTTTTTTACTTTTGACTCATCATAACCAAGTAGTCAGCGAGAGAGTTTGTTACAACTTAAAAAACTAGAAGAACATCAAACACTACCATAACAGTGAAACTAAAAGCCTGTCTATTACACAAATAGCCCCATAAACAATCAAAACAAAACAAATGGAACCGGACCTAATCAAAAACTTAGACATATCTCCAAATCTAAGTCATACAAGGCATAGTATTGTTCCTTACTACTACTATTACTAGCAATGCTTTGTCTTAAATGAGGAAGGCATATTTAGGATCTTGGTGGTCTAGGTGATTTTTTTATAAAAAAAAATTAGTAAATTACATAAATATCCCCATCTTCTTCCTCTTGCCTTTGTTTGCTGTAAATCATTTTTCTTCAAGTGATCACATATTCCCAATAACTGTAACATATTCCCAAAATAGGATTTAAGTACAAGAGTTCTAACACATTAAATACAATTTAGTATTCAACATTTCAACGGACTAAACTAAGACATCATCACAGATGTAGCAAGTTTAATAAGTCATTCAAATCAAAATAACTACAAACTAAATAATTTTATAAAATGTTTTCTTTCTTTTTTGTTAATCTTTTTCCTTATCCTCTTCTGCATAAACATCTTCCATAATAACACTGCTATCGCCATCACCCAAAACACATTAGTGGGACCACGCCAGAAATTCAATGACAAAGAAGTAGCTAGAGATATGGAACGCGATTGTTGATTCTCTCGCCGACGACGGTACCAGTAGAAGCTGGCATAACTTCAAGTAGTCGAGAGATGCCGAAGAAATTAGAAGGCAAGTTTTTTGGTGGAGATGCCACCATGGTAGTGGTAATTTATGGAGTGAGAGAGGAAAATTGACAAAAATGAAATTTTACATTAGAATTACTATTTAAATATAAATATGATTATTATATAATTTATAAAACTTTTAAATCTTAGCCATCTATTCAAATTTTTAATGGCCATGATTTATATGGAATCTTGGACCATCAAGGTCTAAAATATACTTTCCCCATATAAGAAAGCTCCTACTAGCAATTCCATTATTGATAATGCTATTATTGCTCCAATCCCAAGATGTTTGCTGGTTGATGAACATCACTGAATTATTATTCAAAATTAGAAACAAAACAAGTAAGCACACCTTAAATCCTATCTATACTCATGTTAAAAGGGTGGTTTCTTGTGATCCTTGCAAGCAGTAGCTTCGCTCCCTCAATCATCTGGTTGAGCGGGAAACAACATTTCGCCAATCTCTTGCAATGAGCCTTACCGCTTCTGCTGCCCTCTCCATCTAGCGCTCCTTTGCGCTTGCGTTGGTCGGTTCCAGGAGATGGCGTATATAAAGATGCATGCTTTCCCTGTATTACGGTATCACCTTCCCCGCCCCGTCGTGGCTTCTTTCTTGCAAATTCCTTTTCCAATCGCGCGCGTTGAGAAGACAAAGCCAAAATGAAGAATGATGGACGGAGAGAATGAGAAGGGAGAAGGTAACAAAGACGGCGTGGTTGATGATAAGAGGCAAAGCAAGTAGTCACCGCTGCCGCCACTCCACGAGATGATAAGAGGCCGATAGACTACGGCGAAGAAGGTCACTGACTCATGAAGGGGCCAAATAACACAATTGAAGAATCCAGAAGCCCATGAGAGTAATGTTGCCAGCGAAACGGAGGGAGAGCAGGAGCTTGCCAAAACCCTAAAATTCGGCGGGGGCATCGCTGCTACTGCCTCTCCTTTCCACCGCCGCCATAAAGCTTCTGCGATAGAGCGTCAAAGCTTCTCCAGATCAAGTTGCAACACCTAGGCTTCTAAGGTAGAGTGAAAGCTCTTCTTCCGGCACGCGTCTCCTGCCAACGACGGTTTCATTCTCCGTCTTCAACCTTCTCTTTTTCGTTTCTCTCGTTCTCAGATTTTGGTTCTCTTTCTCCTTCCCTACTTATTCATATATATATATATATTCATTTGCTAACTCTTAATGCTTTGCCGTTTGCACTATAATATAACATTGTTTTAGTTTTCCCTTAATTGATGAATACTTCAAATTCTGAACTCCAGGTGTTTGATGAAATGTTTATTTGGCAGTAAATTAGTGATAGTAGCAACATCTAATCTTGATAATTGACAATTTTAGTCTGT
>JASCZI010060546.1:0-14903 GCA_036250425.1 Stylosanthes scabra
TATATATATATATATATATATATATATAAACCGACAGCTCTCAAATGCAACTATGCAAGTACATCTATCAATATCTAAATTCAATTGTGTCTCTATCATTGAACATAATAAAGAAATCATAAAGTAAAAGCTTAATCAACAACCAGTGCATGAACTCTACACACTGATAAATTAGTAACTCATACTTTGACAAAATATGAAAATATCATGAGTTTATGTTATTGTTAACCCTGAATATGAAAAAAAAAATTGATTCTCTAGAAGTTAGGATATAAAAGGAATGCACTCTAAATTATTTTTAACCCAAAAATCCAAAAAACGTTTTATTTAAAATTTCACGTAAACTATTTCTTTGTAAACATAGAAACTATAACATTTAAGATTTTTACTCTATCAAAATGATAGTATTGGATGGGATTACGGTACACGTAGTATTTTCTAAAATGATACATGTATAAACATTGAGATATATATAACTTGATTGGTTTCATTAGTGGGTTTGTTTAATTTCTTATTAAAATAGAACTCGATCATAATGAGTGAAGTTTAATTTTATTATTCGTAAGAAAATAGTTAAGTCACCAAGAAAAAAATTAACTACTCAAAAGGTTGGATAGAGTTGTGAGGCTTGGCTAAAATCTCTCTTCATGAACCGCATAATTTTCTTTGAAAATTTTCAAACTAAATAGTTACCACACAATTGTAGGGATCTAAGAACAAGGGCTTCTATTATATAAAGGAGGCCTAAGTGCACATACATTCAAATCCATTAAGGAAACAAATAAAAACCATAGTGCATAGCATTCATCAAACAAAATAAAAATAAATAGAATAAAATGGCAAAGCACTTTGCAGTGGTGATGGCCGTTCTTGTGGTTGCTTTCTGCTTCTCATCTGCGTCGGCGCAGGCTCCGGCCGCACAGCCGACGCCTAAGAATAGCTCCTTTGTCGTTGAAGGAAAGGTCTATTGTGACCCTTGCCGGGTCGAATTTGAGACCAGGCTTAGCCATCCTTTGTCAGGTACGTAACCTTTTTTTTTTTACATTAAAAGTATGAAGATTTTGAGGTGCCTTGTAAATTCTGATGGAATTTCTTGAAACCTGACCAACTGACACACCATAATAATAATAAGCTTAAAAGATTAAGACATTGTGGTTTTCTTAAAAAGTTTATGAACATCTCGTACTGATATTTTATTGAATCTTAAATTCTAAACGTTTTATTTATAGACATTATGATCAGATTGGAGTGCAACACTCGTAGACATGATATGATCAAATTTTATATTCTAAAATTTGTTGTCATACAATTTTTTTTGAGAGAGAAAACACATAAATAATTACATCTTTAAAATACTCTTTATGAAAGAGTCTTTTCTTTTAGGATTGTGTAAATTTCAAATAATATTTTTTTTTCATTTTATCTGTATTATGTCACGCTAAAATTCTTTGTTTGAGATCTAACTAAAATCAAATTCTAAATCTTCTGGTAAAAAAAAAACTTGAATTATCGGCGATAATCAACTAACATGATCTTTCAAGTGCATTGGCATGAATTGTAATCTATAAAACTATAACAATAAAGCCTTGTCCCACTAGGTGGGGTCGGCTAGTCGAAATCTTTAAAAAATTCTAAAGGGAAGTTATTGGATGTGCAGACATAAAGGTGAAACTGGAGTGCAAGAAGATTGATGACGAGAAGAACATTACATTCACCGCGGAGACGACAACAGACAAAAATGGATTCTACAGTCTGCCAGTGTATGGAGACCACCAGGAAGAGATCTGCCAGGTGAAGACAGAGAGAAGCTCACACCCAAAATGCAAGGAGCTAATGAAGAACATGGAGGCCGACAGAATCATCCTCACCAAGAACGACGGAGTCAGCTCCTCAAGGCGCTTTGTCAACCCTCTTGGCTTCATGACCCGCAACATCGATGCTCGCTGTGTCAACATCGCCCAGGAGTTGGGCATGTTGAACACCAACGCCCTCAATGGCGGCCAGCAAAGCGACGAATCCTCATAAGATATTATATTTCGGTTCTATTTTCTCTAAATATAAATATGTTTCATGTATGCATGTATATGTATGTGTTGTGCCCGAATGGATGAATTATTCATCCACAAGAGAGCCACCTACATCATTATTTAATTCTCCTTTTTTTTTTCTTTTGTAATTTATTCAAATTTTGATTTGGTTTTGTCTTGTTTATGAGAAAGTTTTCTTATGACAAAAGGCAAATATATATCTAAATCACAATTGTGTATCTATCATTGAAAATAATAAAGAAATCACAATGAGTTTAGTAGTCAACAATAACCAGTGCATGAGCTTATTATGTATGTTACTGACTTACTGTGAACCCTGAATATGAAAAAATTCTTCATTCTCTAGTTGTTTTTTTTTTTTGTGTCTTAGATTTTTTTGGTGCCTTCATTCTCTAGTTGTTTGGATATAAAAGGAATGCACTCTAAATTAATTTTATTCCAAAAAATGTTTTATTTCAGATTTCACGTAAACTAACTCTTTGTAAACTTAGAAACTATGACATTTAAGATTTTTACTCTATCAAAATATATTTAACAAGATTAAAAAACGATATATATAAAAAAAAATCAACCAACAAAGTAGTTATCGTATATTTATACTGTTTAATTTATTTTTAATATAAATTTTATATTTTGATACGTATTTTATTTAGTGCCGAAACAAAATATATATGTATAAACATTGATATAACTTGATTGGTTGGTTAGTGGGTTTGTTTCTTATGAAAATAGAACTCGATTATAATGAGTGGAAGTTTAATTTTATTATTTAATTTGAAAGAAAACGTTAAGATAAGTCACAAAGAAAAACCTATTCAAAAGGGTACGGTGGATAGAGTTGTGAGGCTTGGCTAAAATCTCTCTTCATGAACCCCACAATATGTTCTTTCAAAATTTCCAAACTAAATAGTTACCACACAATTGCATTGTAAGGATCTAAGCACAAGGGCTTTGTGCTTCTATTATATAAAGGAGGCTTAATTGCACATACATTCAAATCCATTAAGGAAACAAATAAAAAACCATAGTGCATACTGCATAGCATTCATCAAACCAAATAAAAATAAATAAATAAAATAAAATGGCAAAGCACTTTGCAGTGGCGGTGGCCGTCCTTGTAGTTGCTTTCTGCTTCTCATCTTACCAAAAAAAAAAAAAATAGATAATCAATAAAAATTCAGTGAATATCAACGAACAATTTAAATTGGATGTTCTATTTATTTAAGTTTTGAATGTTCTCTTTTTAAAAAATAGTTTATAGAATTATATGTATATTTGATTTTTAGATGTTCTTAACCGTGTGATATAAAATGTTTCGTTTTAACCTTTTGGATGCTCTTCTAATTTATTGATTGATTTATTGGTAGTTTTTCAAAAAAAAATCAGACCATAAAATAGTTACTAAAAATACATGTATTGTATAATTTATTTTCAATATATATTTTATATGTATTTCAATTTCAATACATATTTTATCTTGTGAGTTATTTTTTAGTGCCGAATAAAAATGATGTATGTATAAATATTGATATAACTTGATTGGTTGGATAGTGGTGGGTTTGTTTAATTTCTTATTAAAATAGAACCCGATTATTATAATGAGTGAAGCTTAATTTTATTATGTGTAAGAAAAAAGTTAAGACAAGTCAACAAGGAAAACCTATTTCAAAAGGTTGGATAGAGTTGTGAGGCTTGGCTAAAATCTCTCTTCATGAACTCCATAATTTTCTTTCAAAATTTCCAAACTAAATAGTTACCACACAATTGTAGGGATCTATGCACAAGGGCTTCTATTATATATATAAAGGAGGCTTAATTGCACATATATTCAAAATCCATTAAGGAAACAAATAAAAATAAAAATAAATAAAAAAATAGAATAAAATGGCAAAGCACTTTGAGGTGGCGGTGGCCGTCCTTGTGGTTGCTTTCTGCTTCTCATCTGTGTCGTGGGCAGCTCCGGAGGCTGCTAATAAGTGGGGGGATCTTAAAAACTACTTTTCCGTTATGGGAAAAATCTATTGCGATCCTTGTCGCGTCGAATTTGACACACCGGATAGCCGTCCTTTGAAAGGTTAAAAGACTAACACATTGTCATTTTCTTAACACATAAATTGTTACATTTTTAACACGCTCTTTGTGAAAGAATATTTTCTTTTAGAATTGTGCGAAGTTCACATAAAAATTTCTAATTTCTTTTTTCTTTTTATCCGTGTTGTTTGTACTATGCTAAAATTCTTTATTTGTGATAAGTGGTGGAGCTTGAAGTTAATAATTGAGGACAAAAATTGTATGTAAAAATTTTTTAATTCTAAATAAAAAAATCAATTAAAAATTAGTAAAATATAAAAGAATATTAAATTAAATGGATAAAAAATTATTCAATTTTCCAAAAATTTGACAATGTATTTATTAGGAACTTTTATTTGAAATATCAAACTTGGAGAATTACAACTTATAATTTTTTATTAATTATGTTTATGTAGTATAAAAATTAGATTAAAAAATTAATAAAGTGTAAAATAACACTAAATTAAACTAAATAAATAAAAATATTTAATTTATTCTCATAATTCAGCTCACATCGTAGTGATGTCTGATTTTGTGACTTGGTATAACAGTTTTTTTTATTGGAATGTGATATATTATTATACAAATTATGATCTAACTAAAATCGAATTCTAAACCTCTGGGTTATAAAAAACTTGAATGAGCGTGCATCAACTAACGTGAAAGATGCTGAAATTACCTCTTTTCCTGTTGTAAGAGGTCTCGAATTCGAACATCTCCTTAAACATCAAAAACTAACGTGAAAGATGTTATGGATGTGCACGCAGTGGTAATGACGTATCTAGAGTGCCACAAAGCTGATAACGAGAACAACATTACATATCGTGTCTCGGGCGAAACGGACGTACATGGATTCTACGATCTGCCGGTGAGCGGAGACCGCGTGGGTGAGATCTGCACGATTAGGACTGATAAAAGCAAACACCCAAAATGCGCAGAGCCAATGAAGAATAACCCCGACAAAATCATCATCACCAAGGACGACGGAGTCACCACCGAAAAGCACTATGTGAGACCAATTGGCTTCATGACCCCCGACATTGAACGTAAATGTTCGGAGTTGTAGGATTAGTTGGCCATGATGAACACCAATGCCAATGCCCACCACCAAAGCCAACAATCATAACATATTATCTAATTCTTGTAATATGTATGTACGTGTTGTGCCCCAATGAATGAATTATTCATTCACAAGAGCCACCTACATATCATTATTTACTTTTTTTTTTCTTTCTTTTTCTTTTGTAATTGATTGAAATTTTGATTTGGTTTTGTATGTACTATTTACGAGAAAGTTTTCTTATGACAAAGGCAAATATGTAAGTTAAATTCTTTATGTATAAATGAAATAGATTCACATATATAAAGGGAAAAAAAATATTGATTACAAGAATGAATGATTTTAAAAAGTGTTATATAGATGTTTAGAAGAAATAAAAGAATTTTATTTTTATTTTCTGATCATGTAAATAAGTTTACATAATTATATAGATGTCATTCATTCGTGCTGTGCTTGATTTAATAACTTCTTTTGATTTGGAGATTGAGCAAATAAATGTGAAGACAAATTTTATTCATGGTGACTTAGACAAGAAAATCTACATGGAACAACCAAAGGGTTTTATTGTTAAAGTTAAGGAAGACTTCGTGTGCAAGTTGAAAAAAAGTCTTTATGAGTTGAAGCAAGCTCCAAAGCAATGGTACAAAAAGTTTAAATCTGTTATGGGGGAGCATAGTTACCACAAGACTACTTCAAATCATTGTATATTTGTGAAAAAGGTTTTCTAATGATGATTTTATCTTTCTTTTACTTTATGTGGATGATATGTTGATTGTTGGCAGCAATATTTCCAGGATTAATGAGTTGAAGAAATAGTTGAGCAAGTTCTTTGCTAAGAAGGACTCGGGTCCTGCCAAGCATATTTTGGACATTTCAATTGCTCATTATAGAAATTTCAAAAAACTTTATTTGTCACAACAGAGGTATATAAAGAAGGTGCTTCAAAGATTTGGCATGAATGATACCAAATGTGTTACTAGTCATCTTGCTCCTCATTTTAAGTTGAGTGTGAAACAGTGCCTTACCCCTGACAAGAAGAAACAGGAAATAGATGAAGTTTATTATGCCTCAGCTGTTGGAAGCTTGATGTATACTATGATATGCACTAGATCAGACATTGCTCAAGAGCTTGGTATTGTGAGTCGCTTTCTCTCAAATCTAGGTAAAGAATGTTGGAATGCTGTTAAATGGATTTTGAGATATCTCAAAGGTACAACTAATTTGAGTTTGAGTTTTGGTGGTGAAAAACCTTTGCTAGTTGACTTTACTAATGTAGACATGGCAGGAGATGTTGATTCTCAAAAGTCTACTTCAGGTTATTTGGTGAAGTTTGCAGGAGGAACTATTTCATGGCAATCAAGGTTACAAAAGAGTGTTGCACTTTCTACCGTACCACAGAGGTAGAGTTTATTGCAGCAACTGAAACTTATAAAGAATTGTTGTGAATAAAAAAGTTCTTTAGAGGATTTGGTTTCAAGCAAGATCGTTATGTGTTTTTTGTGATAGTCAAAGTGCTATTCATATTGCTAAGAATTTTATTTTTAATGCAAGATCTAAGCACATTGATGTTAGGTATCATTGGATACGAAATGTATTGAATTCCAAGAGTTAGAATTTGAGAAAGTTCATACGGATGATAATGGTGCTGATATGACGATAAAGGTATTGCCAATAGGAGAGCTTAAAACATGTTGTTTGATTGTTAAGATGGCGAAGGCCTTCACCTAGTCGAACAACGGCCCCTGTTCTTGGGCAGGGACGGACTCATGTACATTGGGGTGGGGGCATTTGCCTCCATCGGATTTAGAAAAAAAATAACAAGTATGAATGTGTATATTAAATGTCCCATTGTGATAATTGTTTGCCCCCCTCGGGTATTTTCATCTTCATTCTCAATTTTGTAAATCCTGTTGCTTGATGCTTTGACTTATTGTATGCATGAGGTGTGCTATATTTTGTGACTCTCTTGTACCTCAAACTTGATTATAGTGAAGCTATTTCATCGGTCTGGACGACCCGTGGTTTTTACTTCTCACATTGAGCAGGTTTTCCACGCTAAAAATCTTGGTGTGTGCTTGTAGTTGATTTGGTTAATTTAGGGATAAGTACTATTGTTGCCATAATGGTTTGATGCAAAAATCAAATTTGCCATAAACGTTCTTTTTGTCTCAAAATTATTACATAAGTTTCAATTTCACATCGAAAATACCAAAATTAAATTGTGTTGACAAAATTACCCTTTATTCCCCTTATAATCATAAATTACAATTATTATCATTATTATTATTTAAAAAAAAAAACAAAAAAAAACCATAGGGCTCATTATTGTGCCCCAACCTTCTCCCCAAATCAATGGTACTTTTCTCCCCTAACCATGGAATCTAATATTACAAACAAACATGGTTAACAAGATAACAAGAGTAATAGCAGCAAGAACATGTATGTACAGATTCAAAATATGAACAATGTGCTAAACAATTAAGAAGAGATTCACACCCAATCAATCATTCCCGCTAGAAAATAACTAAATAAGGAAAGACCTAAAGCAGCGCTAATTTGCCCCCAATCACCCAACAACCACTGTTCAAACTCTTCACCTTTCATTCACGCCAATCTGCTACAAGAACTCCAGCCTCAGCATCTTCATAAGCTCGTTCGTTGCTTCACTAACCATTCCGATTTTCTTATTTTTTTATTCACGAAAGTTGGCACCGAATCCTAGTTAGGTGGCAGCGACGCCACGCACGACCCCGTGTATGGTCCGCCGATTAAATCTATCAGACAGAACCCCACCGCCTCAGCAGTGGTGGTGGTCTTCTCGATTTCGAAAAGCGGTGTGGTCGGGTTAAGGGGGGCGCCAGTTGGGGTGCATGTACATGATGGTTCTGCAAAAAAAAACCTGTCTTTAATAATGGGGAGATGACTACCTTCAAAATGGGAAGATGCAGAAAGATGGATTATGAGTGCTGTTGATAGAAATGGTGTTTTCACCACATCTCTTTTTCTCAATTCTATATCTCTCTAGAATTTGATCCTAACCATGTATGTGTTTGGGATTCAATCTGATCTTTCTTTTTATAAAAAAAATAATATAAATATAAAATAAAGCAATTAATTATCTATTAATAAAATAAAAATTAATTAACAATAAAAGATATAGGGGTAAAATGGTAAAAAGGGTTTTTTAATTAAAAAATTAGACCTTTGTAGTAATTTTGATCAAGAAAAAAGGTTTGAGACTAATTTGATTTTGATCCCAAACCTTTATGACAAAAAGAGTACTTATCCCATTAATTTATTTGCCTGTGATTGCTGCTGCCATAGGATGTTAGTGTTACTTGAACATTGTTATTGTGTTGGATAATTGTGTTACTTTCGTTGTCGGGCTCTATCAGTAATCTTGGAGCTTCAGCCTTGATAGCGGTATTGAAGGGGTTATTGCCTCAACTAAACACGATCTACTTCCCATTGGGTCGAGAATAAAATAACTTTTTTTAAAAAATAAAAAATTATCAATACAAATATCAAACATCACATGAACATTACAAAACATAATCGAAATAAATAGATATATTTAATTGAAATATAATTACAAAATGAACCGAAATATATTTATGAGCACAAATATTAATATATTCTTCTTTCTTTTTCCATGCCAGCATCTTCCTTTTTCTTCTTCCTGCACATTCTTCTTCTTTCTCTTCCTTATGGCATCATCATCATCTTCTTCTTTGATATAATATAATGGAAATATATAAATAAATATACCTAAAATATATTACTAAATTGTACAGTAATAAAATAGAAAAAGAAGAACAATATCAACATCATGTAAAACTAAAAAACTGAATCAAAATATAATGTTGTATTGAATCGAAGTTTAATAGCAAAATCAATATGAACAATGAAACACACAACAACAGTAAACAACGTTGAATTGATTCAATATCAATATCACATGAAAATGAAAACTATAAAACGGATCAAATAGGTATATCTAATTGAAATATATTTATCATCACAAATTTCAAATATCACATTAACACTGCAAAACAAAACCCAAATAAATATAATAGGTATACGTAATCGAAATATAACTGTAACATGAATTGAAATACATTTATCAACAAAAATATATCAATATCTTCTTTCTATGCCAATTTTCTTTCTTCTTCATGAATTTTTTTTTTCAAATAGGAATTAAAACATGTACAATATGGTCTAATTTATATTAATGATCAAATCGAATTTAATTTTCTAATTTAAACTATTATTGAAAGAGGGACACAAATTTGAAGAAAAAGATAAGAAAACGAAGACAAAGCTGCAAAAGAAGATGAACGTGAACGGGAAAAATGTGAACGAAAAATAAGAGAAGAAGAAGAATAAAAACGTAAACGTGAACGAAGAAAGTGACGCAAAAAATAGAGAATGGCGCAGAGTGAAAATGGCGCGTGAATAAAAAATATTTGGTTAAACTTAGTTGGTGAAATTTCTTATACATATAGAATGGTTGTTTGCTAAATATGGATTTTTTGAAAAAAAAAATTAATAAAATTTAAAAATCGGAAACATGTTCTTATTATGTTTTACCATCGTATACTAAAAGTATAAACTACTAAAAGTAAAAATAAAAATAAGAATAAAATATAAACCTTTAACAATTAAGAAGATCCTAATAATTGGTTTGAAAATAATAAAAAATTAAAGAATAAAATATACGTTTTTTCCTAAAATTTGTTACGAACTTCAGAAATATTCGTAAGTTTTATAATTTATCAATTGTGTTCTTAAAATTTTCGATTTGAAATAAATATAACTCTGATGACTAAAATTTCAAGAATTTTAGGATTAATTCAATAATAATAACAGAACATCATGTTTAGTTTATTTGTATTGAAGGTTATTTTTGTGAAATTTTATTAAATTAATTTTGAATTCTTAAAAAAAACTTAATTATTAGCGGTATATTTGATACATATTATAAACTTCAAGGAAAAATTGAAACAACATAAAATTTAGGGATATTTTTAAAATTTTTAGCAAACTTCAGCAACAAAAAGAGTAATATTAGGGAGCCAACGTTAGGGAGCCCATAGAAAGTCCATGAGTATAATTAGAGAAATAGTGTGGTAAAAGGGAAAAGAGAAAAGAAGAAAAAAGTCTATTGGCCACTTATTGACTAACAAATTATGAGCTACCTAAACTTTCTCCAACAAAAAATATACTTTACTCAAAATTAAATAAGTACACCTAATTTTGTCAACTAAGTCCAATAAAATAATTTATTTCTATTTTAAATAAAAAATTATTTCATCAAGAATTAATTTACGTATATCATTGTATATTTCTATACATTCTTTGTCTTCTTCTATTTTGATTTTGGTGTTAAGATACACTATTTTTATGTTACGCATAATTATTTATGCGCTATCTTATATTATATTCATGCATTTTGTGAATTTTTTTTTGCTGATGTTTATATTTTTTATATTATAAATAGATAAATAGAGATATGAAATTATACGGTGATACATGTAGCATAATGTATCATCAAATAATATAAAAATAACAATTTAACATGAAAAAATAAATATACAGAATTATTTAAAATGTAAATGATTAAAATTTCTTAAAAGTTAGAAAATAAAAACTTAAAATATTTTTCGTATAAATAACATGGAGAATAAAATGCATATCGTTTCGTGCAGCTCAATTCTCTCTCTCTCTCTCCAATTTCTTTTTTCTTTCTTTGTGTGTGTATTCCTCTCTCTCTCTCTCTCTCTCTCAGACTCAAAACCCTATTGCGTGGTTTGCAATCGACCTTCCAAAAATGGCGAACAGCAACCTCCCTCGAAGAATCATCAAGGTTCGTACCCGTTATCACCTCCAGATCCCCACTTCTATTTCTCTGATCGATGAAAAAATACTTTAATAATCTTGAAAACCTCTTTGATTTGCCTGTATTGCGTGAACCTTGAACCTGATTCAACCTCCAACTGCTTCTTTCGTTCGTCTTCAAGATCAAATCCCTTCCTTTTTCACCTTACGTAGCTCAATTTCACTGATGATCACCACAGAAAGGGAAAGAGAAAAAAGAATTACAAAACTTTAAAAGTGTTAAATGCTGAATTGGGGTTTCAATTACGAAAACCCTATTTTTTTTCTTCTTCTGATCTTTAGCTTGAATCGAATTTTAGTTTGGACTCTTGTTTTTGTTTTTGTTTTTCTTTTGAGCTTTTAGTTATTGGACTTTTGTGAATTGTTTCGAATTTTGATCACTCCTTCCCTCTCTCTCTGGCTCTTTGATCTCAACAGGAAACGCAGCGTTTGCTCAGTGAGCCAGGTAACTTGCCATTTATCAGTTCCATTTTCATGGTTGCATGCTTAATTTTAAGTTTCCCTTCTAGTGTTTAGTGATTTAGAATCTCTTACCCTAAGTTTATTGTGTATGATGGTGTGAGTTGAACATTACCTTGATGATAGTGATCTGTTCAAGCCTTTAGGTTTTCATATAATTATTTGCTTTTATGTTCTGCTAAAGTTGATACCTTTTGGCGCCACTTGTTTTGATCTGATGATGCAGCACCTGGAATTAGTGCCTCGCCTTCGGAAGACAACATGCGATATTTCAATGTGATGATCCTTGGCCCTACTCAGTCCCCCTATGAAGGTAGTATTATGAGCCTAGCAGGATCCTTTGTGCCTTATATTCCATAAGATTATGTTGTGTCTGATGGAAATGTCTACTTGATTCTGGTGTTATTATGTAATATGTAGTCATTTGAGGCTGACTAGAATTAATCAATTATGTTTTCCATTTTTGTCCATGAAATTTCTTTCATATTACTCTCAATATATGTATATTGGTAGCTGTCCTACTGCCTAGGATGTTGGTTGATTTATTCAGCACTCAGTTTGAGTGATGTGGTGGAATTTGTAAATTTGAGTAATGAGCATACATTGTAAATTTTATGCAGCTGTCATGTTTTGTTAACTTATTTTTAGGTCATTGTAATTTGGCGTTTATGTTTATCAATAAGCTGATTGTTTTTCGGACTGTTGATGATATGTGCCAAACCTATAGATAATCAATTTCCATAGGTTGCGAATCTCATCAAGAATATACTGCTTTATGTTTTATATCTAGCTGCTTGCCCTGGGTCACATTTTTAGAACAAGTTAAAATAGAAACCTTCTTACTGAAACTTATTTTGATGACCAAAAAAATTTCAATGTTATCCATCTTTATAAGCAGTGCTTCTCTAGTTATAGATTCGGTTTACCGGTTCGAACTGGATTGTTTGATGAGCTTATTTCTTTGTGAAACACTAGCACCTTAACCAACTGATACGATACTATATTATTTGTATTTGTTAGGTGGAGTTTTCAAGTTAGAGCTATTTTTGCCAGAAGAATATCCAATGGCTGCTCCAAAGGTACTAAATCTGATCTTTTTTTTTCTGCTCTTTCTATATGTTTGGTATTGTTTTGATGTTCAGTTTCTGCTGAATGGTCACTCACCAAAAAGAAATGATAATATAGACTATAATTATTATAAGCTGTATTTAGTTTTAAGATTTTTACCTTTTAAGAACAAGGTTTTTGAATAAGATCCTGAAGAAATGTAATTGCTTGAATGATCTTATGCTCCATTCTGTCTTTTCCTTCATTTGGAACCTTGTTGAAACTCGGATAATAACTTGGAAACATTCTTAAAATACAATATCTTCAATGAAAATGAATTCCTTTCTCCATAAAACTGGATGTTGATTTTCCTATATGGCCTGAGATAAAAATATACACTAAGGCGATTTAATTATATCCATTAGTCTGAGTTGTATGGTTTTGCAGTTTTTCCTTTGAATTTGTTCACTTGCTACTGAAGGTTATTCATAGGAGGTCTAATCATTCCTAACTGAATTGCTTTGTCCAGGTTCGGTTTCTAACAAAAATATATCATCCAAACATTGATAAGGTACACTTTCCATCCCTTACATGTCCTCTTTGTGTTTTGTAAATGCTCATTATTCTTACATATTCACTCTTAATGCAGCTTGGCAGGATATGTCTTGATATTCTGAAAGATAAGTGGAGCCCTGCCCTTCAGATACGCACTGTACTTTTGAGGTATTCATTTTGTAGGCTGGTCGATATATACATATTGATAGACATTAGAACGAGGAAAATTTGTGAGAAGTCAGGGGGAAATGTCACTGATAAATGTCCATTTTATTGCCACTCTTATAGTATCCAGGCTCTCTTGAGTGCACCAAACCCAGATGATCCACTATCTGAGAACATTGCCAAGCATTGGAAGAGTAATGAGGCCGAGGCTGTTGAAACCGGTATTTTTTCTTTCTTTTCCCCTCACTTAAATTGTATATACAATTATCAGTATGCAACATGTGCTACTATATACATGTAAAATCCATTAAGACTGTGCTATCTGACTCTGCAGCGAAGGAATGGACTCGATTATATGCTAGCGGTGCCTGATCTACATGGTGGAGACTTTCAGCCTCAAATAACAACAGTGCAAGTGAATGGTATTAACTGCAAATTTGAAATGGGAATGTGGAGGAATTGATGTCTGAACTTATTTTGGAGTTGATGTTCCTCATAGTTTCCAGTTACCTCTGTTAATTGCTTTCTTCTCCCCTGGAAGCCTTTATCTCGGTACTTGTATTAACATAAATGTGATATTTTATCTGCCAAAATTTAAAACACACTCCTACTTCATCTGTTAAGTAATTTGGAAATGTCAAAGTCAAAATCAACTTTTAAATAAGCTGTTGTTGGGTTTCCTCCATGTCGTGATGTCAAGTAGTATCTGAATTATGAAGGGAAGACATTTGAACACATTGGGAAGGAAATATAAACTTTGGCTTTTGAAAAGATGATATTTGTTAAATTATAGGTCACTGATGGAACTTGATATCCATTGCCGACAAACGGTGACTAATCCCTGCCGTTGTAGTACCGGGAAGATGGGATTTGAATCTATCACTTGGGTAAGGGACCGATTGAGTTTCTTAAATTCCAAACAACAAAGGTTGAGAATGTTTGGATCATATTTCAAAGTTTAATCTCGTTTTTCCAAACTTAATTTTGGAGGTCTCAACTCTCAAGACCCAAGTTTGTCAAAGAATGTGCTTATAATATATGCGTTGACTTTTTTAGGTTTAATTTATAGGCATTTATAGTTTTATCCAATTTGTAAGTAATTTTCGATATTTCAAAAGTAATTGTTGAAGTGTTAGTTAGGATGGTCCAATTTCAAAAGTTTGGAAGCTAGAAGCCCCTCAGACTGAGCTTTTTCTTGGGTTCCACCTAACCATCCATGAATTAAACTAAATTCTTATGGCTCTGAGTAAGGATGGTAGCACAACTTGTGGTGGAATTTTAAGAGATGGTGAAGGAAGGTTCATTGCTTGTTTCAGTGCTAATCTGTGAGCATAGACATGTCCAATATTAAAATCCAAGTGGACTCCATGGTAGCATTCAACATGACCTTTAAGACTTTCGAATGGTTACTTAGGAGTTAGGAGTTAGGAGATAGGACCTTCAGGCTTCATCATCAATGCAGTTTCCATGTCATATTCTTCATACTTAATCTTCCACTATTTCTTTAGGTTTCAATGCTAATGCTATTGGCACAACATTCTACAGAGTAGGTTTTTTTTTTTTTTTTTTTGGACTTGATTCTACATAGTAGTTTGACT
>JASCZI010060546.1:24343-47733 GCA_036250425.1 Stylosanthes scabra
TGTGCCTCTTCTAATCCTTGCCGTGCACGCCAGATCGGGTCGTGGTTCGCAGGCTGGTTCGGGTCAGGCTTCTCTTTTGGCAGGCGGATCTGGACGCCTCTTGGGCCTGTTGAAGGAATCGGCCCAACGTTGTTGGCTGTCCGTATAGGCCTGTCCATGATACAAGTCGGAGGTGCCCGACTTATCTGTACAAGTCGGATGTCTTGGTGACCTGTGTGGAGAATATGGGTCTGGCTCATGTTCTTGCATTCACTGAAGTGTTGGACCCTTCGTTATTGGGTCGAGTACGAATCCCTCCTTTGGGCTTAGTAAAACGGATATGAACAGGACTAAATGTTAAGATTAGTATTGGGTTTGGCCAACTAGATAATTAGGGTATAAATAGAAATATAATGTAATCTATAAACAAAAATATATATATATAATGTAATTCATTAAAAAAAAAGAAATATAATGTAATAATTTGGAAATTTTTGAAATGAATTAGGAACTCTAATAATCCTCTTTCACCCTAATCCTAGAGATTTTCTCTAATTCTTCTGATTTTCTATAATTCCCTACTAATTGATAAGAAATTCATGTCACTAAATTGAAAAAAAAATGCAGATAATAATGACTTAATTGAAAATTAGATTATATTATATCATATATCAGTTTTTTTTAATCAAAGAAATAAAGCTCTAATTTCTTCTTTGTGATTATAAAAAGTACAAATGAAGAAAATTATTGTTTAAAACAAAAATTTTGGAAACAATTTTTTATAATTATTTTATATGAATTTAAATATAGAGTAATGAATAAAAGTTTTAGTTCATCTTTATAGTTATCCTTATAATTGCTAAATGTGTAAAAATTCATATATATTGAAAATATAGAAAGATAAAAAATTTAAAACTTCTTTATTTATTAGAAATTAGGAGAACAGTTGACTTTCCAATTTTTTTTCTTAAATATATCGATGAGCTAAATAAAAATAATGTACTCAATTTAAAAAATTTATAAGATTAAACCTTTTAATATGTTATTCATTCAATAGTACGTAACAAAATAGATGAATGAAAACATTTCATTTTTATGTACAATCGTAACTTATTATTATTTATTTGTTATTAAGTCCTTGTTATTTATAAAAAAAAATTTTAATTAACTCCCTATAAAAGTATATCTAGAAATTTTTTTTTTTTTTTTTGGGTTAAGGAAACATTCCAGTTTTAAAAACATTTAAGTATAGGGGTGTATTTATAAATTTGGTAAAATTATCGGATTTAGGTCAATTAAACCGTTTTATTATTATTATTATTGAACCTTAGATAACTGTCGGATCAAAATAAAAAAGAAGTGCTCAATCACCCATCTCTATCATTTTCTCTTAAATCTATAGTATAATTAATCTCAAAACTTACTTTGGCCTGTTCAAATTTTATTTTCATAATTTCCTCTTTTAAATATCTTAATCAAACACAAATACAATTTTTTTCTAACCTTTTAATTTCTAAAAAACATTCTCTTAACTAACTTTTCCTAATGGAATTTACTGCTCTAAGGGGACCGAATCCAGCATGGGCTCATCAATAATGTTGTTATTAGATAATTAATACATCAAACTATGCAGGGTTTAATAACAGCTTATAAGTGTTGTGGTCCATAAAATTAGGTATCATAGGTTACCACTACTAGGTATAATTTTGAGGTCAAAGTGGTAGTAGATTAGATTGACCCTATATTTGGGTTAAATCATTCACAGTTTAAGGTAAGTATTATAGGTGAAAGCTACTCATCCTCAATTATTAGGGAATAGATGTGAGTGTTCCATTTACTTTCTAAGTACATTAGAGGTAATAAAATAGTTAAAATGCAATCTCATCATTATTTTGTCCAAATTAAACTTCAGGAGAATTTGTTAGGATTTAACTTTGTTAGAATTATTTACCTTAAATATTTTATTTTCTCTATATAAAGTATAAACAAACATCTATTTAATTATTTTGTTCATTTTATTTTTATCATATTATGTGTACACTAAAAGTAAATTATCAATCAGTTATTACATACAAAATTACGTATTTAGGATCTTGTAAAATAATTTTATTATGTTATTTCAAGCAAGTTTAATATCAAATACATAATGACTTGAAGTTTAATCCTATTTATCTGACAAACACTAGATTAGATATCAAATTTAATCCATCATGAGGGAAAAACTGAAAATTTTTAGGCCTCGTTTGGTTACGAAGACTATGAGAAAAACTGAGAAACTGGAATATTTTATTTAATGGTCAGATATTAGATTTAAAATTTTAATTTTTATCTTCAAAATCTCAATTCCTTCCATACTTTTAAAAAGTGAAAATACAAAAAACCTAAAATTTTTCAAATACTTTCACTCTACTTTAAAAATTTTAATATTAACATTTATCTAATCTCTATCAATTTAATTCAATCTTTGTCTCTCAATATATGTCTCCTAATAAATTTTAAATCGAAATAATAATTAACATAATTCAATCTTCATCTTTCGATCTCTATATCTCTTCCACACTCAGCATTAGAGAATGCAATTTTGTTGTAGTCCACTCATGACAGTTCCATACAATTACATAATGCGTTTTTCTGTTAAGACACATATAATGGCATGCAACACACACTAAAACTAGGGAAATGCTAAGACATGTCATGCAATAATGCATTACAAGTTATCATAAGGATAAAGAAGAAAAGAGAGCCAAAGAAAGAAAATAAAGAAAAAAAGAAACAAAACCAACCAAGAAAACGACCATTAAAGATTGTTCAAAACAAACTAAACGACATGGATGCAAACAAGATGACTCCTATATGAAATGTGGACTTTGGGATGCAAACTGAAATTTTCATTTTTTCATGATGTTGTCGTACAACGTACCTTTGGTACAGTAACTTTCACATCCTCTTTTTTATCCCTTAAATCTATTTCTCCAGATTCTTTAGTTATCATTGTCCTTTTAAAAAGATAACCAATAATACTCCTATCTTTTTAACACTACTATTTTATTGAGAATAATGACTAGAGGGCTTAATTCATCATTCTAATCATGTTTTAAAAATATTATAAAGGTAAAAAGAGTTCAGTTTTTATTTAAAAATAATTAAAAAGATGAGTTAAAACTTAATTTTTTGTTTATCAACTAAATTAATTTGATTAATATTTTTATCCATTAATTCTTGATTCGTACCCCATTTATGAGACTTTTAATAACTCCAATTTTTATTTGGAAAAATATAGATATTCAATAATTTTTTAACCAACAAATTAGTCAATAAAAAATATAACATTCGAAATTATTATTTATAGAACATTCACAATGAAAGCTATAGAACATTCGCAATCTCAGCCAACTTTATATTTTTTTAGAAACAGAACATCCGAAACATAAAGAAATAGAAAATCCAATTTAAATTGTTGGCTGAATTTTTATTGGTTACCTAGCATATTTGTTTTTATTTATAGGATCTGGATATCATGGTTTTTCAAAAATTCTATAGTTTTCGATTCTTATTAAACTTTGAATAAAAGAATTTCACCATAAAGTAAATAAAAAAAATTATATATCAGTTTAAACATTTTGAAAAAATAATTTCATAACAATAAAATTAAACTATATTTGGAAATATTGTTTTGAAATTCTGATTCATTTATAAATTAATATTTATCTAATTTATTTCTACTCTATTATAATTTAATGAATGTTGGTTTGTAAATCAATATCATTTTTTTTTTGGTAATCATCAATATCATAATTGAGTAAATGTTTTTTTAACAAAATAGATAACTTAAATCACTATCCATGAAAGAAAACAAAAACACCCTACTCCCCGACACCCTTTTAGTTATTATTTTCTTCTACTTTCATTCATTTATGGGTTTAGGGCGAGTCCTTTTCATCTTGCTTTGTGTCCTATAAAATCTCCCTTTACAGCGCACGTGTGGCCCACGTGATGACCCATAGTGAATGCTGGTGGTTTTGACAGTTGGACTTGGGCACACCGACACACACACTTCTTCTCTATGGAGTATGCAGATTTCTACAGCGATGCGATACGGTGAAAATTCATAGCAAATTAACTTATTAATGTGAAATTTATAAAAATTTATAGTTTAAAATGATTTAAAACATAATTTAATCAAATATATAAAATATCTAATAATTTTTAACAAATAGCTTCATCTAAAATTATCTACATGTAAATATTGATTATCTTTTTGAAAATGGTGTATCTTTTTTGAAATGTAACAATATATGATGACTATTCTTAATAAGAGTTTAATATTAGTGTAGGTTGTTGTCAAAAGACAATGTTTTAATTTGGGTGTTTATTTTTATTTTTTTTAATAATACTCTTCACACACCCTTTTAATAAACATTACATTTACGCCCGTATAAAAATACGATTATTATAAGTGAATTATAAAAAATAAAAAGAAGTTAATACATTAATTACCGTATTTTATATGGATATCAATTTAGTGTTTACAAAAAGAGCATGTGAATAGCGTAACCGTTTTTTTTTCTTGTTTTGTTTGATCTTTGTTTGTTTTAAACTTTTCTTCTTCTTTTTTTTCTTGTTTTGTTTCCCTTAATAGATAGAGAGTTTTAAACGCTGATTAAAAAAAATAATCTGCGACATTGTTTTTCCAAGTTACACCATAACACACTCCCTTACAATACATTACATATAGCCACTTCCTAGTTTCAACTAAGATTTGAACTCGGTTCACTTTCTTAAAAAAAAAGACATACATTGCAATAAAATTGTCAACGACATTGGAAGTTTGGAACACTTGACTGTCAGCGCTTCAATAATTTTCCGAATTCCAAATTAACCCGTCAACCCAATTCCCCAAACCAATAAACTTTTATTTTTATTTCTTATTTGAAGAATTAAAATACATAAACCATTCCTCTATTAACTACTCTTGACCTTTATGCAATAGTGAGCACTGCACTTATTGTATCTAGTACATGGAATTAATACACACTTGTATCAATTTATGTGTGTAAGAAGCAAAAGTCTTAAAACTCAAGGACAAAACTTGACAAAGTGTTAAACGTTGAAATTGAAAATTGGAGGCAGCCAAGGAAGGTACCTCTCTCTAAAACGGGTTTTAATTGTCAAGAGTTTGACACATCGCACCTACAATTTATCACCATGTGGCCTTGGAATTAACAAGGGTCCCATTTCATGGTGAGCCTTGACGCATTACAATAATAACACACTTGAGCAATGGAGAGAGATAGATTCAACACACACACCGACCATACACACCCCTTTTTGGACTCTTTTTTAGGGTTAGGTTGAAAGGCCAATACACTACACACATGTGAAGCTTAAATTAAAAGGAACACACTTAGTACTTACACTTACACAAAGGGCAGGGCTGAGGGCACTACCCTTTAATCACAATCATTTTAGCTTAAACAAACAAGATTAAGATAGCTTGCTTGTGCTTGTTATGTTATGTCAAATGGTGTTTAATGGTCCTGGTCCACCACTAATAAAAGAGTTGTGAATTGTATCAACCACCCCCTCCCAAGTCCACTCCACCCCACTACACTATATATCAACATAACCAACCTTCATTTAAATAACACATGTACCTTTTTGCCTTTATGTGTCAAACAACATCAAATTGCCTTCAATATAAATCTTATAAACCTAACTCCATTTTTTTTTTGCTTTCTTTTCAATCCCAAGGACCCTTCACACCTCTGCTAATCTGCATAAATCACAATTCTTTCTCCTCTTCTTGTACTTGAATAACTGTATACATTGGTTTTCACAATGTAACAATTAGACAGTTGTTTAAGATTAGAGTTAAGTATATATGTATCAACTAGAAAAGCAAGGGGATATATAAGGACACTGCAGAAAAAAATGGGAACTTTTATTGATTAAATGGCTAAGAAAGGGAAAGGGAAAAGGATAAGGGAAAAAATGGTAAAAAAGAAAAACAATAATAACAACATATTCATCCTCTTTTGGCTAACTCAAGTAGGTGCCCACCCACCACCCTTCCTATCTCTCCCTCAAAGGCTTTCCAGTGTTTTAGTGTATATATAAATATATATATTTATATATATATATTATCACATATATACATGTACAGATCCCCCCTCTAAACAGAAAAATACCACCCTCCCCCTCCCTTGTGTCTATATATATTCTGTCTATATATATCTGTCTATCTTAGAAGGTAATTTAAAACTGATAATCAAATCAATTGTACAGACATAAAATCCTCTTCTTCCTTTTTTTTCTTGTTTTTTCAATTTTTTTTTACCTTAAGAAACTGAGGATACAAGAACTGCTGACCTAGTAAAAAAGAAAGAAAATTGACCAAGGGAATTTGGGAGGAGCATGGAACCAAAGAGCAATGGGGAATGAATGAATAAATAAGAACTCCAAAGGGTACTACTAAGACTATATCTCTCTGGGTTCCAATGGCATTTGACTGCTAAAGAGATATTATTATCTTGGTTTTATCGACTATGTCACAGGTATCGGGAGATCGCTTTTATGATGGGATCAAAGAGACTGGAAGAACCGTAGTAGGGGCTAGAGAGTTTGAACGGAGGTTTTGGGCGGCTGCAAGAAGATGGGAAATGCAGAAGCAATAGGGGGAGCAAGTGCAAAGTCATGAATTCTAAAAACTGTAATGCCTCACGGAATGTTCCAACATATCGCGGCTAGGGCACACGATTTCCTTCACTCGGCTGCCGTTTTTGTATATCTTGAAGGTCGGTACAATCCTAACATTCTCGGCTGTTGCAACTGCCGGGCTTTCTTGAATGTCCACCTTTTGATCAAAGACAAAAATGAAAAAAATTGCAAGCATTAGGAATCTCTCATAAGGAGTAAAGCGAAAATCAGCATCGGTATATCAGGAGAGAGAGCACATGATACCTTGAGGAAGTTGATGGATGGATATCGACCACATAGTGTATCCACAAATGCCGATATTTGCTTGCATTGTGAGTTAGATGCAATTTCAAAATGGACAACAGAAACACCTGGAAAACATAGACATGATATCAGGAAACTTGAGAAGTAACAGATGAATGCATTCGATTTGCCTTTAACAATTTGAAGTGTACCTGGCAAAGTTATTGCAGCTCTAAACTGCTCAAGCCCCGACACTTCTTCCACTTCACCACCGAATTTTAAATTATATACTTCTTCCCCACGAGATTTCTTCAACGCGACTTGTGCGTGGAAAAGAGCTTCGGCAACTTCATTGTTATTTGGAAGTTCTTTCCGCAAGACCTCATAGTCTTTGACTGCTTCTTCCCACCTTTCAAGCTGTATTCAACATCAAACAATGAAATTGCTAACCCTTAATGACAAATGAGATAGAGTATTATAAAGAATAAGAATCTGGTTTACCTTAGTGTTTGATGCAGCCCTTCGAAGAAGAGCCTTAGTGTAGTTAGGTTGGATTTTCAAAGCATGATTGGAGTCTTCAATTGATCTTTCCCATTGCCCAAGCTTAAACCAACAAGCTGCTCTATTGCAATATAGAACCGAATTTGAAGGATCAAGCCTCAAACCATCTCCATATGCCGAGCAAGCTTCGGTAAACCTTTCTGATTTAAAAAGATCATTGCCACGCACTCGAGCTCTTGCCACCATCCTTACATTGTTGACCAAAACGGCGACTTCAACGTTCCGGGAGTCTATTTGACTGGCTTTCTCAGCTGCTTTAACTGCATTCTCAAACCTGCAATCCATCCATCATCCGGTTTCACTCTCCAAACAGAATAAACCATATCCATTGTGAGATTCTCATGGTGTTTAACAAACTCACCTTCCCAATGCCATCTCAATCTGCACTCTGACGAAATACAAATAAGCTTCAGAAAGCATTCCAAAAAACTTTGCTTGAGAAGAGGAACTAGTAAGTGGCTCCGACTTGGGTATATGTATCGAAATCGATTCTGCATCGTCAATTTGATGTAACTTCAACAGTGCTTCTGCTCTACACATAAAGAGCTGTAAATTCAATTTCCAACCAGTTCAGACATTTTAACAAAAGATTTCACACCATGAAACAGATGACATAAAAAAACCAAAGAAAGACCAACCAAAAATCATAAAAAAAAAAGAGTACCTGAGGAGAAGAATCAGCTCCAGCAGCAATAGCAGCATCAAGTTCTCTAAGAACACTTTCCCAATCCCTAATCCTTCTTACATCTCCACATTTGGCAATATGCTTCTCCACCAATTGCAACTTCTGCATCTCATTCGGATCCGGATGCATCCCAGGGTAACAAAGGTGCTTCCTTGCATTCTCAACTTGCCCCAACCTGCAACATTATCAACACCATTAATTCCCTAACACTATTCCAATCAAACAATCAATCATTGCAAATCTAAAAACCTTTCAAATTAGTACCCTTTTCAAAGCCATTAAATCTCACAACCTCAACATCCAAAAACAAGTAAAATGGTATAATCATAAACTTGAGACTCAAATTGCAGAATCACCTCAAGAAAAGACATGCCAAACGATGATGGGCCCTGCCATAATTAGGATCCAACCTCACAGCCTCTTCACACTCCCTCACAGCCTCCCCGAGCCTCCCAAGCCCGGTCAGCGCTGCGGCGCGGTTGCTCCGGTAAGCAGCACTGGCCGGAGAAAGAGCAATTGCCCGATCATAAAACCCTAATGCCTCTGCAAAGTGTCCCCTCTTGTAATGCTCATTTCCAGCTCTCTTCAACTCCTCCGGATCCGAACCCTGCGGCGCTCCCCGCTTCGCCACATTGCCTTCGCCGCCAATGCCGATGCTTGAGCGGACGGTTGGGATCCCTGGTGAGTCAGGGGTGCTGCTGCCGCTCTTTCCGCCGCCGCGAATTATGCTTCCGTGGCCGTAATTTCCCATGCCGGAGCCCAAAACGTCGCTCCTCGAGCTCCGATTCGCCACCATGCCAGTCTTCACGATCCGACCGGAGGGACAGATGTTTCCGGTGGGGAGGACGTTCAGCGGCGGCGAGTTCACGGCCGAGGAGGATGAGGAGGAGGAGCCTCCATTCTGACCCGAATAGATTGAATCAGATCTCGTTTGACCCGGTTTCAGGATCCGAGTGTTTCCGCCGCCGGTTGCGGTGGGGCTGTTCTCACTTGAACCGGAAAGCTCGCCGGAGTGGTTGTTGTTGCCGTTGCTGTTAGTGTGTCCCGAATCGGATCTTCTTGAAACCGGGTTGGTTCGACCCGAGAAGGATCCGGATGAGCTTGAGCTGGTGCTGGCGGCGGGTCCTCCGTTTCCAGCGGCGCCGATTGCGTGGTGTGCCGTACGAAGCGGCGATACTGGCGAGCCCAGATCGAGTTCGCGGAAATCGGGCTTGTTAGCGTCGCGACTGACAGCCTCGCAACTGAGTGAGTCACGGAATCGGTCAGTGACCGAGTCCAACTCGGTAGCGTGCTTTCCCGGATGCGACATTGTGAAGGTCGAGCTGAATGGTTTCTGAATATGCCTTCAAAACTGGAACTTTCTCGAACCCCTGCGTTCCCCTCTTTCCACTCTCTCTCTCTCTCTAAAACAGCAATGTGCGAAAATGAAGAAGCTACAGAGAGTGAAGAAGCATGAGTTTCAGAGGCCTGGAACAAGAACAAGAACAACAAGACATGAAGGTGAATGAGAAACAAAGAAAGAAAGAAAAGAAAGAGAGAAAGAGATGGGGATCTCGTGATATAAAAGGAGCAAGCAAAGAATGAATGTGAAGTGTCCTAGAGAGAGAAAATAAAAACTATACCTTTCATTTTATTTTCTTTTTTCTGTTTTTTTTTTTTTTTCTAGTGAAGGATAAAGAGAGAAGAAGAAGAATGAGGAGGAAGAGAAAGAAGAAGAAGAGAGAAAAATAACAAGTTTTTTTTTTTGGTGTTTTTTTTCCTCCCTCTATTTCCCCTTCTTCCTTCACCTGCTGCTTCACGAGACAAGGTTTTTACTTCTTTTCTTTTTCTTTTCTTTTTAATTATTTATTTATTTATTTATTTCCATTTATTCTAATTTTTTTCCCTAAATAATATAATAATCTGAATATTTGTTTTTATCTTTTTGGGTTGGACAGATGTCACCCACTCTCGCATGGTAAACAGTGAAAATCACTCTCTCTAAATTCTCTCCTCACATCCATGCAGCCAAAAATTTCCCATTTCACTTGCCACTTGTCACCAATTTTTGTAACTCTCACAAAACTAGACTAGATAAGTTTACTCCTTTTCTTTTAAAAAAAAAACGAATAAATAAATAAATAAAATTAGGGGAATTTATGGCAGGTGATAACCTCGTGCGATTTCTACAATGAAAATCTTTTTTTCTCATGCAAATTAAAATTAAAATTAAAATCCATAATAAAAAATGGTAGTCATTAATTTGAATTTGGCCTAAGTGATGAAAATCCATGATGAAGATTCGCTGCCCTCTAATTCCCTTGTATGACCTAAAAGTGCAAAATATGTTAATTATGGGATTTAATTTAAGAGCCACAAAAGTTTTGAGATCATGGAGAGAAGAGAGAAATGAGAAATGGATCCAATTGAATTGATTTGTTTGCCTTCAACCTTGCACAATGCGGTGTCAAAAAAACGGTGCAAAATTAATGCCATAGCTAGAAAAGTAAGAACAAGTGGTGTTATATTGCAGTGTAAAGTCACATGCTCACTCACAGTTTTGACACAAACAAAGCTGATTTTTTAGGTTTTCCATTTTGCTAATAACCAGTTTTACAACTCTTATAATAACTAAACAATTTTTTTAATTTTTTATTTTCATTTTATGTATCATTTTGCTCCACAAGACAATTATTTAAGAATAGATGAATTATTTGACAAAATACAAAAACCATACACCGAAAAATTCTTATTACATTAAAACCTCCCACTATTAAATTGTCTAATCCATGAGTCGAATGCAATAAATGTGTGCAATTAAGGCCCTCCAAGATCCAATGCAAGTGCCAAGTAAATCACCCAATAACCCCGCGTGATTTGCCCCTAAATTAGTGCAAAAATCTTTTATTTATTTTCTTAAAAAGTTTATTTAACTTGTTCTATGCAATATGCAAGTACATGTTAAAATTGGATTAGGTTAGAATATATATTAAAATATAAAAATATATAATTTAATTCATTTTTAATGAGTATTTTATATTTCAATATATATTATATATTGATAATTGATTTTAGTTATTTATTTTAATATATAAATAATTTTCTTCTTAAAATTATCAATATAGAAATTTTTTTATATATAGAATCTACAAAATTTAAATTTTTAATATATATATTTTACATTTTATTAAAGTATAAAATTTGAAATATTTTATTTATGAATATTTTAATAAGTGTCTTTAAAGTAGATCTTAGTGAAATCTTTTTCTCAGAGTTTTGTCCTAATAAGAATATTTTATGAACCAAAAATTAACTACCAAAAAATTATTTTAAAAAATACAATTGAAATTTATTTAAGAAATTAAGTATAAAGTTGAAATAAATTATATGTTAAGATATACTAAACAACTAATATCATGTCTACTTATTTATGCAAAAAATAACGTGACTCTTAACATAAAAAAAAAAGAAACAATTTAGCTTCCAACATTATTATTCGAAGATAGCACAACTTCTCCGTTAAAAATCCATCAACTACCAATTAAATTAATTTTTTTTAATTAAATATAGTTATATTTTATTTTATTAGAGTAATAAAATAAATATATCAGATGATGTGTTTAATTTGAATAACCAAAAAGAAATAAAGAGAACGATGAAAATTAAACATCATATCGTAAATGGCTAAAAAAGAAAGAGATATCACATAAATGAAAAAGAAAGTTAAGGAGAATGGTGTTGATGGTATTCTTAGATCAAACTCATAGATGAAACGAAAATTAAATCTGCGGTACTAATAATGCCTTCAAAGATTCGAATATTGCGTTAGTTACAGTACTTCTATAGTTCCAACAGAAAATTATCGATCTGCAAAAAATTTATATAATAGATTCTTAAACCATCTCTCAAACCCAATTTTGATGTTCGACAACAATTACAACGATTTTTTTCTCCTCCACATTAAGATTAGTATTCTTTATAATAATAATAAATACAACAGCTATGATAATTAAATTGTATTGAAAGATTAATAATTACACATGAAAAGAATAAAAAAAATAAGGATTTCTCTCCAAAATCATAATAGAATATATTAAAATTTAAAAGAGCACATTAAAATCTTAACAAAACAGCTTCTAATAATGAAAATTTATTATAATGATTAATTTTAATAATATAATATAAATTAATTTGGTGTGCGGATGGATTAACAATTTAACATGAATGAATGTTTTGTGCCTTTGGAAAAGAGATAAAAATTAAGAGATAAGATTTAAAAACAAAAATTAAATTAAATTTGTGTATTATATCCAATTTAAAATATACTAAAAACATATATTAAGAAATAAAAATGAAATTAAGTAAGTGAAAAGGAACGACGGTTAATATTAAAATTTTAAAAATTAAGTAAAAATATTTTTAAAAAAAAATTAAAATTTTAATTTTCATCCTAAAAAATTTCTATCCATAACTATGTTCTTACTTTCTGAAATTTTAATTATAATCTTTAGTGATAAAAAAAAATACTAAATACTAAATCCCAATCACTTAATTTTTATACCAGTCCCTTAAACAAACACTACTTTGTTAAAAACTTAAAATTAAGTAGTGTGTCCAAGCAATTAATAATAATAACCCCTTCTACCAATGGAATTTCATTCTCACACTCATCCATCTCCATCTCCATCTCCAGCCAATACCCACGTGGCAAACAGAGAATGGCCCGTGGGGGCCCTACAAACATATCAAAATCAAACCTTTACATTTAGCAGCACAAGCCAGCAAATAACTCTCTTCTAATATTTATAAATTTTAGGTGACATTTTAAATAAAAGAGTTTATCTTTAATGCAATAATAATAATAATAATAATAATAATAATAATAATATTGTGATTATTGTATAATTACATCTCTTTTGTTTTTATGCATAAATATTCAAATTGTAAGTGGAAGAATGAATTATAATGTTTTGATATTAAATGGTTTTTGGTTATTTATTTTTCAATTTGCTTAATTTTACAATTTTTTTTAAATCACTTAAACTTTATAATTTCATTATGAGTTGTTTAATATGACTCTTATATATATAATCTTATTTTAAGTGAAAGCTACACTCTATTCTTTGAAAATATGAAAAATAAACTTTAAACAAAGACATAAAAAACTATTATTTTATTTAGCACCACCTTAATAATAATTGTTTGAATATAATTAGACACTAAATACAACTACTTCACATATAGTAATTTGACTTAACTCAAATAGGAGTAATTGAGATTTAATCGCAAAACTTAAAAGAAAAAAATAATTTCCATTGTTTAGCAAAAGAACAATCTCTAATCCCATGATCACTCACTAATTAAGCTAAAAAAAAGATTCATTATTTGTCTTAAACACTAGCATGCATAAGAAAAGGGATATCCATCCAGCATCAAGCATTATTCAGAAGCATCAGCAACCCTCCAAAAACCCCATCACCATGAATTCAACATCACTCACTCACTCACACACATCTCACTTGAGACCACCAGTGGGGCCCACACACTCTTCAAAGTGGAGCCCACCCTCTCACACCTCCATTACTCTATGTTTCTATACAAACCTTGCCCTCTTTTCATTTTCACACTCTTTTCCTATTTATTTATGCTCATGATAAATAATAAATTAATACAATAAATAAAAGAATCGAAACTATTTTGTAACGTTGTTGAAACTCAATTTACATGGTTTTATTTATTTATTTATTTATTTATTTATTTTAGTACCATATTTGATATTTCATTTCTACAATGTTGTTGCCACTATTGTGTTATGGTGTTCCTAGATTCCTGAACTATCCAGATTTTTCACTTTCTTACGCAAACAAAGAAAGCAGCTTAACCCCACTCAGTCAGAGGTTTTATTGTACACTCCCACGGCAATTGACTATAATACCCTATGCAACATACTAGAGGTAAATCATAGGTGATTTTCTTATTTCTAAATTTAACAATCTCATATATTACATAAAAAAAATTCTATTAGAGATAATTAGATTATCTTCTCATCAACCTATGTGCTTACCGAAAATGAAAACGAAATTTTGTTCAAAAGCTAAAATGCTCTTTCACTATCATATATTACTATCACATCTTATTATTTATTTATTTATTTATTCTGACAAGGTTAATATTTTAAAATAAGAAAATTAGTAAAATAAAAATAAATATTTAATTACGTTTAAATTAAAATAGTAGAATTTATATATGATATAATGATAAAAATTACAAATTCAGATATAATTAATTATTTATTTTTATAATTTTGCTAATCTCCTAGTTTCTAAAGTTTTTTTTTTAGTTTTCACTCATAAACTATCTTGCCGTAAATTTGAATTCTATTAAAACATTTACGGTTAATCAATGAATTTTAAAATTGTTTATTCAACTAATTCAAATTTTTTTATTGGACTAATCCATCGTATATTTAGGGGTGTAAAAAATCTCCACTAAGCAGGAATCCCTGCAAATACTGTCCCAAATAAAAATTCGAATGAGAAAAATTTAGGAGATAAGAATAGGAGTGGAAATGCATCTTTCGCCCCTACCCACTTAACACTTTACATTTATTTAAATATATTAATAAATTAATTACTAAACCAACTTAAGTTAGTTTTAACTAATTCAAATTGATTCCTTTCATATTCAATATATATTATTTTTTCCGATCTATGTTGTACAACTATTTAATTTCAATTAATTAACGGAGATAAAAACTAAAGTAAATTAGTGTAAGTTTTGGTAAGTAGTGTGTGTAGGGGCAAAATGGGGTTTTAAATGGTTGTGTGAGGAAGAGAAGTAGGTGGTCATGTGCAGGAGGGAGAGTGTGCCAGCTGGGCCATTCAGGGGAACCCAAATCCCAAACAGTAAAAGAGTGGCGTCCAGCTATGCACTTAACGGCACGCCGTTAAATTAGACGGATTGTGACGTCACGGAAATGATGAGGGCACCCGATCCCATTCATGCCAGGTTTGCGCCAACACAGACACTGCCCCTTTTTTCTACGGTCACCATCCCCCTCTGCCCCTGGCCCCACATGCCCCTCCCTGCTTCTTGGACACGTGGTCACACGTTGTCCTGACACGTGTCAGTTTGAGTGTGCATGTGGCACCATTGTTGCGGAACAGTGCTTATGAGCTGTTAAAGTGTTCAAACTTCAAACCTACTTACTGCTACTGCTAATGCTATGCTGCTACCACACTTAATTCTTAGAGCTTCCCACCTAGGTTTTAGGGTTTTAAAATGTTTACATTCAATTAGGTTTTTTTTTTTCTTCATTTGATGTTCATTCAAAAAATAATAGAGTGTTGTTTATTTAGTTTTTTTTTTAAGTAGGGTAACTAATAATTTTATAATTCATAAATTAATAAAAAATAGAATATTTGTAATTATTATTTATAAAATATTTATAATAAAAATTATAAAACATTCGAAACTTAAACGCTAACTTTATATTTTTTTTAGAAATACAATATCTGAAATCTAAAAAAATAAAACATTCAATTTAAATTATTAGTTGAATTTTTATTAATTATCTGTCATTATTATTATTATTTATTTTGATGAATGTTATTAAGATTTTTTTTGGTTTTAATTTCCTGGTCATAAAGATTCAAACCAATAATAATTTGTGATTTAAAAGACGGACATATTATTATAGGACTGGAAAATTTTCAAAGTATTCCGAAAATATTAATATTTTAGTGTTTTTCGTTGTTAATTTAAATTACAAAAATATATAATATTTAAATTAATATTAATAACTAAAATTATTAGAATATTGATATTTTTAATATATTTAAATTTGTGTTATATAATTCAAATTCGAGATTTCTATTATAGACGAAGGATAAATATCGTTTAAGCGTTGACTTGTGTTGTAAGTACTTATTTCATATAAATGATGATGATATATAATTACTCGAGTATAAAATAGAAAAAAATACGATAAAATTGAAATAGACGAATCTTTCGTACTGTAAATTTTATACACATACACTACTATCCTAATTAATTTAAGTAAAACATGTTATGAATTTTTATTAATTTATTAAATGATTGTAAATACTAAATGAATTTTGATTGGGAATAAAAATAGAATGACAAATTTCAAAAAATTAATTTGACTCGTAGAATTATGAAAAAAATCTTTTACTTTATTTTTATGGTAATTACTAAAGTAAAAATATTTTTATATAAAGTAACTAACTAATGCATTAATATATATATATATATATATATATATATATATATATATATTATTTAATAAATATATTAAACTATATTATAACAGTTTCAATTTCCGGATAATTGTGACTTATTTTTATTTCAAGAAAATTAAACTAAAATTGATGAAAAGTACGAACCAATAATAAAAACATAACTACTACACCCTAATCTAGTCTAGTAATCTATACACCACGAAAGGCTTGTCTTTAATAACCGAATCCGAGGATTAATTGCTCTGATCAACAGCCAAGATTAGGTGGTGACCACTGCACTTGAAGAACACTTTAATTTCAGGTTAGAATATTATATGTTTTTATTAACTTTTAAATAAAATGGTCAGTATTTGCTGTAAGAATAAAAAAATAGTATTTTTCTGCATGATCTTGATTTTTTTTGTATAAATTAAATTTTTTTATTTTTATATTTATATCATTGATTTTTATTAACTTGCAATAACTATTTTATAATTCATTTTAAAAAATATTTGTGAAGTTCTAATAATTATTTGATGTAAAAATTATAAATGAATAAATGATGAGCTTCGCAATTAATATAGATGGACGATGGACTTTTTAATTATTTCTTTCGAGTTCGTTTATATTCATTCTAAATGATGAAATGAAACTTACTTATTTAAAAGAGTCGTCCATTTTATCTCTACAGTATTAAAGATATTATTAGTTATTGACGTTTCGAAGTGAAAAAAAAAAACTAAATAAAGTTTTAATGAATGGGTTTTGAAATGAATTAAATTGGATCTAAGAGAAAAGTCAAATGATTTAATAATGAGCTTTCCCATACACTACTTATTACTATTAGCAAGTAGCAACAAGGAAAGTGGGTACATTGTATTTATAATTCGTAATCACCATGCATCCACATGTGTATTATCATTATCATTATTATTCTAAATTCTAAATTCTCAACATACATAAACACTCATTGTGATCATGCATGTAATTAAAAAGATGTATATATAATATATAGTCCATGATTTCGTATTCAATGGTAATATCATATGATGAGTAGTTAATTAATTAATTACTAGGTCGTATTTTTATACATTATCTTAGTCTAAGAGGTTGCACTTGAACACGCTAACAATAACATTATTATTATTATTATTATTATTATTATTATTATTATTATTATTATTATTATTATTATTATTATTATTATTATTATTATTATATCATCACGTACATTATGTTAATTACTTAGCTTGACTCGTGTCAATTTAATGTGTCATGGCTTGTTATAATGTTATTAAAAAGCATATAACATGCTCATTTAAATGCCATCACATGATTTTTGATTGCTCTTGCTGAAGTTATTTTCCTTCACTATATATCTCTATGCTCTTCCATTTTAAATTTATATTCACGTTCTTGTTATCTTGCATCTCAAGTTAACCCAACATATTAATTATTATTTTTTTTCATTTATACATGCATTATTACTATATTAAAAAGATTAACTACATATTACATGCAATATTATGTAAATATATAGTAAATAATCCAATAAAATAAATAAATATAATTGAATGAAATTCATTATGTCCAAATTAAATTCAATTCTATATTCTCTCTGGTTTTGTGATGTGGTTATTGTTTTCTCTCCCTGGCTTAAGTAATTTCACTTGTTATAGAGGAATGCTATATGCTTATTAATTTTAATTTATTTTAATTATTATTTAGTCATTAATATTGAAAAATGTTCATTAAAATATGATATTAAATTATAAATTAAAATTTAAAAATGTTAAACATCGATGGTTATAAATGATAGTTAGATAAAAAAAAATTAAAATTAATGATTATCTAATTTCTATGATATTACTATTCTATCCTATTCTATATGAAAGAAAAACAAATTGTTATTCCACATTATTTTATTTATTTATTATATTTTCTCTCCCTTCTTTTAAATATTTGTGGTAGTAAATCAATATAGAATGAAAAGGAATCACGTTTCTTCTATAATGTATATAAGAATAACAATAACAATAAGAATTAGTCCTATAAATATAGATAAATTTTCTTTTGGTTAATTAAATAGGACAAAACGGCCATAAACCATACCTAAATAATTTATTGCTAAAGGAATTATTGTAACATTGAAGATTCTAATTCCTATTGTGGTATGGGTGTTTTAATTAGGGTTGAGAATTGTGTATTATAAGATTAAAATATCAAATTAATTAGTATTACAAAATTATGTATGGATAAAATGATGAGGATTAGATTAACCATTATAAAAAAATATAGTACAATTAATTAAAAAAATTACATTGCATGCATCAACCCATTAGACAGTAATAAATCTTTAAATGAAATTCAGATTCACGGCAAATAAGTTCTCAATCTTCCGAACTGATAATACAATTATAAAATAAAAAATTACAAATTATAAATATATTTAAAATTATATATTAAAATAAAAATTATATATTTTAAATTAGTTAAATAATATATATATATATGATAATTAATTTGTTAGTTGATTTTATAATATTTTTTGAAGAGCTAATATATAAAAAGCAGCTATATATAGTTACTCGTTTTATTCTCAAAGTAATAAATTGTTGCTTCTTGCATTCAACTTTCTCCATAGCATTTGAGACAAACTTTAATTTTAAAAAAGAGTATAGTTTGTTATTTTGTATCCAAATAATATAGAAAAGAAACATTTTAACCGAAATTTTTTTTAAAAAAAAGCAATTTTTTTCTACTGAATAAAAACATTTTTTTTCTTTTTTGGTGTAGTGATTTACTTAAGGTGAGATTAAATTAAATTTATATATCGTGTGTATCTAATAGACTAATACTATGAATCTAGCTAAATATAAGAGCTTTATTCGCAAGTAACAGACAAGGCATTACTTTTGGCTTAAGTAAGAGTGACTATAATATATATAACTCATTTAAGGGGTGTGTGTGTGTATATTGTGTTCTAAATCTCGTACTTACCTTCAATTAATTCTTTGTATTTTTCGACAACAATATATATAGTCACAGGTTTATGAAACAAGAGATTTGAACTGTATGTATATAAAATTAAATTATCGAATACAACTATATATATTGAATTGATTTCCCAGGCAAGCCACTTCTAATTTACTACTTGATGTATATTATTGAATCAATATATCTGGCAGTAATATAATATCCACAGTTTTCGACAAATAGAAGTTGATTTAATTATATGAAACTTTTAGATTAGCTCTAGGCAAAATTATTTTAGTTTTTTGGCTAAAGTAATGTATTTTATCAGTGATTAATCTTAGTGTATAAATAAAATTTTTTATTTTGTTATAATGTTTGATGCTTAATAATTTTAAAATAGTCTGTGAATGTATCTTATAAACGAGGGTGTTGGGTCTGAAATCTAAAATTATAAATTGGTTGGAAAGAAAAACGAAATATATTTTATAAAGATTTAGAAAGATCGAAAAAAAAAATCTTATAAAGATTTAGATATCTCTTTTATGGATATGTTTAAGAGAACAATATCCTTAAGTGAATAAAAATTCTTGAAATGAATTTTATACAAGTTTAAATTTCTAATATTTGATTTTTAATTTCCTAAGAAATTAAAAATAATTTCAAAGCTCAATATCTTTGATTAAAATGAAAATTCAAAATATCCAAATTACTTTTCTAATAACTATATTTTAATTTGGGTGCAAATATATATATATATATATAGAGGCAAGTTACTTGTTTAAAATAATTGGAAACACAAATTACTCATTTACACCGTTCTGTCAAATATGATTCAATTGCACTGAAATGTTATTACTATATAAACCGTGGAAGGGTTTAGGGGTTTACGAAAAAAGTGAAACCCTCCCATGATTTTTTCTTTTTTTTTCTCTAGGAACCACAAAACAGTGGAAGGCTTCCACGGTTTTAGTTTGAAACCATTTGCATGAAATCCGTTGGAGGCTTCCACGGTTTTCGTTCAAAACAAGGTCCCCAAAAATCCCTAAAGCCTTCCACGGATTATGCACAATCGAAGGCTTTAAATTTCGTGGCACCCCACCTCTTTTTTTGACTTTCACCATTTGTAAATTTTTAGAGAGAGGGTGTGTGTGTTTTAGAGAGAAGGTAGAGGAAAAAAAGTGATGGCTCAACCAACGCTTAAACAGATTGCTGCAGGCGACATGGATATTATGTACCGTCTTGACGACATTGCGCATGTTTCCAGAGACGTCAACCGCTTGGTATGTTTGAAATATTTATTAATTTTTTTAATAATGCATTTGCATTGTATACGTAATTAAAAATGATTAGTATTAGGTTAGAATTATTCATAATGGTATAGATGAATTTATCGTAGAGTTGTTTGTGCTTAATACGTAGAAAATCTTTGCACTGTTAGTTGCCTATTAGGTTATGTAGTTGTCCTTTCTTGACGGTGTATTTTATTTTTCTAATTACAGTCGATTAGGTGTCTGGGCACGGTGCGGAGGATGCACCCTATGTACCTCGACCCACGGGCAGAGCCCTATCTGGAGAGCGCTGGCGTCCAGAGACCCATTCATTCCATATGCCGTGGGAGAGTGCACCATTTCTCTGGAGGACGTAGCTTACCAGCTAGGATTGCCGATTGATGGAGAGCCCGTTACTGGATGCCTATATGAGTTTGAGACGTGGATGCCTGATGGTAGGGGGAGACCTCGTTGGGACTGGTTTAAGGATGTCTTTGGTGCGATCCCCCCACCGGGCCCAGCGGACGCATGCACTGTGACCTTTTCATGGCTGACTGATACGTTCGGGGTGGTGCCCGAGCATGCTAGTGAGATTCAAGTGCACAGGCATGCACAAGTGTACATCATGTTGTTGCTCTCTACGCAGCTGTTCGAGGACAAGACTGCCGCTCAAGTTCCTCTTAGATGGATCCCTTTCGTGGACCAGATTGATGACCTTGAGCAATACAGTTGGGGTTCTGCCACTTTAGCGTGGCTGTACAGGAACATTTGCCGTGCTTCAAACAGGAACGTGGTCTACATTGCAGGCCCGCTATAACTCCTATAGAGCTGGATATTTTGGAGGTTTCCTAGCTTCAGACCTCGTGATTTCGATCAGTTCAGCTGGCCCGTGGCATCTAGGTAATCTCTTATTGTTAATTTCGTGTATTTATTTAATAAAATGTTGCAACAATACTAATCAGCGGGGATTAAAAATCAATACTAATCAGCGGCTTACAGTGCTTGAATGCCTCAACACAGGGGGGAAATGTCCAAAAGAGGCGATGAAAATACTCAGAGGATTCATCAACCTCGCCACCAACTCGGACGGGACAGCTCTTCAGAATCGCAACGCTACCGGGCATACTGAGCTGAACCCCAAGATCCAACAAGGGATTTCCGCATATGACTCATCCCAGTCTCCATATATCCGGGCAACGACTTTCTGCTTTGCCATCCATGTCTTTCTGTAACTCGGCATGAACCCATAGCTAGACTCCGTGGCTGCACGAAGGACCTTGATCTGTACAGAGGCATCTGCCCTGATCAACAGCATGATGAAATCACATATCACATGATAATCAAGCTGCCTGTGACCACTCGAGATTTCCGTGGCCAAACATGTGTGCGGACCGTTGTACCTGCGAACTTCCCACATATCCTTCCTTTTTCCGTAGGGTGAGCCTAATAAGCCAAGTACAACCGTTCCCAAATTCCGTGCATTTACCCATGTACTTCACATGATCAGACTCCATCACCATGTATTCAACTCCTCGACGAATATTGTAGTTTTTCACCGCGATAACAGCTTCCTCCTTGTTATGAAAGGACTGTCCAACATGAAACTCTGCAGGAATATTCGACCCTTGGGAAACATGTGCACCGCTGCTAGACCCACTATCTCTCCGACCAGGACCAGATAGAGCTTCCAAGTTAAGATTCGACAAGTGGGGCGGGTACTGTTGCATGCCCGAACTAGAAGCACCTCCCTGAGGTGCTTGTGGTGGAACAGGACCAACATCATCATCACTGTCCCCCTCTATGAATTGCGGCTCATCATCAGAATCATCGGGATCAAAGCCTCGCCGACATGGGGATCTGGATCTGGCGCTACTTCAAAGGACGGTGGGGGTAATTGTTGCGGTATCTCTGCAATAGCAACTCCAAGCCCCGCAATCGAACAAGATCCCCCGCGCTCATCCTCTCATGTCGTCGGTCCAGGTTGGAGGTTAAAATCAAAGGATGGCGACACAACTGGACAATCATCTGGGCCGCGTTGATTCCTTGATCCAGATGCACAATCAACATTAACGGGTCGAGGGTTGGGCGCCGAACCCCCGGAGCTAGCAATCGGGTCAACTATCTCGACGAATAGCTCCGTTGTTCGAACCTGCGAAAACTGCCTTCGATAATGAAACAAAATTTATAAATCGTCGTCCCCTTCAACAGTAAAACAACCATACTTCCGCCCATCTAAACCAAGCTTTCTGATAATGCTACGTTGCAGATCCAGTAAAGTTGTTCTTGGTGTAATAAAGACATTGGTTGGACTCTTATTAGTGAATTTCACACCCTCTCTAGTTTTGTATCTAATTTTTTCCGTCGTGGTGGATGAGAGCAAGAAAGCTTTCATCACCCTCCATACCCTCTATCTCACCACATCTAAGTGTTATGAGGTCTCCTTGTTATATAGAAGTATGAAGCTAGACTAGCTTGCACAAGAACCATAGCAGGCTGCCACTTTTTTCAGAAATCGTGGGACCCTTCCAGGGATTTCTCACGTTTGTTTTTATTTGAACGAAAACCGTGGAAGGGTGTAAGGGTTTTCATAATACCCTAAACCCTTCCACGGTTTCTATAATAATAGCCTTTTAGTGCAATTAAATCATATTTGCCTAAACGGAGTATATGAGTAATTTGTGTTTTCAAATATTTTAAACATTAACTTGATATATATATATATATATATATATATATATATATATATATATATATATATATAAA
>JASCZI010060546.1:47888-60519 GCA_036250425.1 Stylosanthes scabra
ACTCATTTTATATGATAATTTATTAATTTTAATAATTAATTTTATTTATAAAATTATTATAATATATATATTTAATCAGCAATTAAAATTGCTGAATTATTATGCACTATAATATACCTCAAGTACTTCTTATACGTATAGTATAACCTAATATTTCCTCTAAAAAGGTCAGACAAATTAATAAGTAGTTCAAGTAATTAATTCAAAGAAATAAGTTCGTTTTTGGTGCTCCACAATTCAGTTATTTTCTACCCAAGAAAGAAAAAGGGTTGAAAATTTCAAACTCTTTTACTGAGATGTGAGTATAAGCAACTGTATTGTATGTTTGTTCTTAAGTGAGTTATAATATACATATTATTTGTATACATATTTTAAATATTAAATATCTATATATATTGGTAGATAATTTAACATTTTTATAGTATCTTATAAGAAAGATGGAATTTAGCGGCGATTATAAAAAAACGCCGTTATTATTCATTTAGCGTCAGTGTATTTAATTACCACTATTAGCCAAATTTTTTTAGTGATACTTTTTAACATTAATATACATGAGTTTCACAAATTTAAATATATCTGTATAGTATATACAAGAGGTATAGTATATACAAGAGATCTTATTTTTATGAGCAAAGCTAGGGAACCAAAATTTTTGTTAAGAAGTCGTTAGAGAACTAATAATTAATTTATCATTCAAAATTTATGAGTTATCATCCATAATTCATATATTAAATATTAAGTTATCATTCAAAACTTATATGAATTATCATCCGTAATATGTATTGACTCCAAGGCCGGATCCAAAAATCACAGGAAGGGGGCTGAAAAAAAATTCGTATAATCAATTTTTGTTGTTGTATAATACTATAATTAAACATTGTAGGATAAATGATGTAATAACTAAGATAAAGTAGTTTTTATTTTATTAATTTTAATAAAACTTCTACTTATTATATCAAAATAAAAAAATTTATTAAAACCAATAAATTTATATTCAAATATTAATTATTATCAAAAGTATTCTTAAACTAATATTTTTTTAAAAATTCTTGTTTTTTAGTAATATATATATATATATAATTCTTTTTTATTATTATAAAGAACAAATCATAAATAATATAGATTAATTTTGTGTGTGTGAAGATATAAATTATTATAGTGATTAAACTATTTTTTAATTTTTACATAATATATAATAGATTTAAGTGTTGAAGAAAGTAAAAAATTAGAAGAGGGATACACATTTTGAGTTGGGCAAGTTTTGAACCAAGAGTGTTGATGTTATAACATGTATCACTAACCAAAATTTCTGGGGGCCAAAGCCACTGTTTCCTCTTCTAAATTCACCTCTGATTGACTCTCTATTGATTATAAATTGATGGTTTCCTAGTTTTTTCTATTTTTATTTCTTTCTTTTAAAGTCCCTTATTGTTTCCTTTTGCTACACTGCACTGAATATTTATGTCTTCCTAATCTTTTTGTACGTTTGTTAATAACTAATTGAGTGTATTTATTATTATTAAGTTGTCTTTTACCAAAGACCAAAGAAGATTTAAAAGGTGGAAAGAAAAAAAGAACTACTATATATATCTCTCAAGTAGCACACAAACAAAACAAAAATATATGATGATACTCTAGGGAAGGTTCATTGTACTAGACTATAAGAAAGCATCTACCTACTTGGGTGTTCTATTATATTAATATTAATTACCTTAAATTATAATGTAAAGGGATTTTTTTAAATAAAAAATATTATATTTATTATTATAGGCACACTCACAGAAATTTATAATTTTAGGCGCTTTTTATTTATCTCGGGTTCTGCAAATTCGAAATATATTAAATACGTATCTTGGACTTGCAGAACTTGAGATACACTAAAAATAAATTTTGCACCATTTCCGGACTCGGAGAGCCCGGGATACATTAAATAAAAAAAATTTTGCTTTCTGCTTCACTGCTGTTGTACTGCACTTGCTAACTTGCTTTAATTCAGAGATACGGGTTTAATTTATTCCGGACTTGCAGAATCCGAGATAAATAAAAGACACCTGAAAATATAAATTTTTGTGAGGCTACCTATATGATAAATACGATATATTTTTATTTATTTAAAAAGATCCTAATGTAAAGTAGTTATGCATAATATTTTTTTTATGGGTATAACATTGAATAGCCGAATCATAAAAAACATAAGACTATATATCCATTTAACAATGAATAATAATTAAGTAAAATAATTATAAAAACATACTAAATTATAAGTATTTTTATATTATATATGTTTTATTTAATCAATTTTTTAAAAGAAGTAAAATTTTTACTTTAAAAGTACTTTTCTTCTATCTTCTTAACCTAAACCAAACACATCCTTAATTAGTCATTATTTTTGTAATCAAATATGTAAGAAAAATAAAAAAAGTAAATAAATAAAATCATCTAATTTAGTATTCTCTCTTTTCTCCTTGTGGGAAAACAAACATAAAATTATTAACTATATATTATTAGTTAAAAAAATTATTAGTCACTTAAATTTTCTCTCTCATATATTCCATCCCCCTAGCTATATATATAATATTTGAAACCCACATTTTCATTTCAAAATCTTTATATTGAAACCCACCATGACCACACACTATAAAATTCGATTGGGGATCCCAGCAGCAGTATGATATGTTCCACCATACTTTTACTCAAAATAAATAAATAATAACAATTAATTAACTATTAGTGTTTGTTGGTTCATTAAACAAGTTAAAGCTAATCTATATGTTCATTCTATTGCACCAATAATTAACCATATAATATATCAGAGTTTAACCAAAGATATGGTCAACAGGCAAGTTGCATTTTTAATTAATTAGTTTCCTTTATCTATATGATGATAATTATATTTATATATTAACTTATATATAATAATAAACTGCAAGTTAGGACACTAAGCACTATCACTATATATATTGGGCTGACTATATCCAAGTTTTAGTGGCATTATTATGTGTCTCCAGAATCCAAAGAGAGTTATATATAATTAAAAATAGCATAATTAACGAATAAGAATATAAATAAAAAACACATTAAAATATTTTAAAATTAATCATATGAGTATATGACTGGGGATGGCAACAAGGCAAGGTGGAGCGGGTATTTCATTACCTACACCTTGTTATAATTAATTATCAAGGTTCTCCCAATCGAATCGGTTATCAAACTGATAAACCTAAAGGTTCAAATATTTAAAAGTTCAATCGCAATTGAATTAGATATAATAAAATAATATATTTATGTATAAAATATATAATTTTTTATAATTTTTTGTTTTTATGATTTTAAACGGGTTAAGCACTAAAAAATCATATTGATTTAATCAATTAACTAATTCTTCAATTGATTAAGTGGTTCTTTGACTGATTCACCGCTAATCGGTTTTCTAACTAAAATGGGTTAACATAGTGATTAAACTTTAATTTTATTAATCCAATTGAACCGAGTGATTGAATCAAGTTCTCTCATAAGTCATAACTATGTTTTTTTTATAAAAAAAAAATAATTTTTATTAATAAAAAATCATTCAACACTTACAGATAACATAAAAAATATAAAATTTATATCTAAAAGAGAAGGATACATATTTTATATGTTGAACTAGAGTATGATAGAAAGCACAACATTTAATTACTAAATCATAACCTTGTTAATTATGTGTCATTACCTCCTATTACTTGCAGATATTTTATTCATCGAGGGTACCTATAAATAATACACTCGGTAAAACCTTTTGCATTTTTTTTTAATGACATCTCTCCTATATGAAATAATATAATATATTTCCTATGAAAATAAAATACCAAGTAATAAAAAGATCATGTAATAAGTTTTAATATAATTACAGTCATCACTTTGCAAATTTTAATCATCTTAAAAAAAATTTAATTCATCAAATAATGTATTTCAAAATTTATTTGTGTATGTTCAGGAGAGATAGGAGGACCAGATACTACCCCATATATTTAAATAATTATAATAAGGTATTACTTGTATTTTTCCCAAATTAAAGTTCAATCAACAATTAATAAACCTATCCGTTCTATTAGAATTGAGATTAAGTAGGTTTAACTTACTCTTAAACATTAGCTTATGTGATAAGAGTTACCTCATATTTATAAACTTTCAAGAGTATATATTTTTCATAAATGTGAAATTTATAATACACCTCTTCACGCCTTCAAAGCAGAACAGATCGTGTAAGTTCAGATTAGTTCAAATTACCATATCTAAGTGTACTAAGTGTTACTTATATTATTAGTCATCCTTAGATAAAGTTTTTACAGTAATACTATTTATATTATTGTATACTTTTATACATTTTATTTACAATATAAAAATATAAATATCAGTATATAAAAAAATACATAAATATAACATATAATAATATAAAAATAATTACATATAGCACATAAATAATGTACTTCAACATAAAAATTAAAATAAAAAAATAAAAGATATACGAAGGTGTACAATATGCGTAGATTAATTGAAGCTCTTAATAGAGGTGACACATATTATTTGGACGACACTCTATCCGACATGGGTTCCATTATATGAATTCTTTTTAAAGATGCTTTAATTATAATATGAAATTTTTATACATAAGCAGCAAAGCCGGTAATGTGTACTATAAAATTCTTTAAATCCTTATAATAGATTGCTGGCCAAATTAAATTTTGTTGTTCCCAACTACCACTCCTTCCAAATTATCTTTGATTATTGGCCCTTATTGCAATGTTTCTTTTTACTCTTGCTTTGGCAGATCACAAGTGTTAGGTAAAACTAATTTGTCAATGTTGGAGAGTATTTTGACAATTATTTCTTAATATATGGAACACAACAGTTATGTACTTAGCCTTATAATCTTCTCATAACCGCTTGCTTTTATTAATTATTATGGATTATATATATAGAGAGTTTACCAAGCTAAGTCACATAAATATGTTCATATTCATCATGTGAGAAGGTGGAAGAAAATTATTCCACATTCACGGTAAGAAATTCGGCTAATAGCGGCAATTGAATCAACCGTCGCTAGATGGACAATATCGATAATTTTTGTGGCGGTTTATTTTATTTAGTGACGGTTATAAAAAAATCACCGCGAAATTGATGTATTTAGTGGCGGTTGATGTAGGAACCGCCGTGGAAACGAATAAATGGCAGGAATACAGCAGCGGTTAAGGTTAGAAGCGCCGCAAAATGTATTTTTTTTTATTTAACATTTTTAACTTAGATTTTAATTTAATTAAAAAATATAATAAAGAAAATTTAAATAATAAAATAATATTTCACATCATTCAAATCTAATTCATTAAAAAGTGATAACTTCAATTTTTAAGTTAATATAATATTTTTAATAAATAATAAATATAATATAAACCACAATTTAATAAATCATTTCATAAAAATATCAATAATTTAATTTAAATTATTCAAAATAATGCACAAGTTGTATATTATACAAACTTCTATATATATAATTACTAGAACTATATGTTTCAAATGTTGGATTGACTTAGTGGAGTGGAATGCATGTTGAATGAGCTTGAACTTCCCACTAGTCCTTGATTCGAATCTCTCCCAAGAAACTTTTGATGATTTGTAACCAATTTAATAAAAATCAGCTTGTTTTCACCGCTAAGTCCCACTTTTCTTGTAGTGATTTTGTTGTGCAAGATCACAATAATACTACTATGAATTCAACATCTTCATATTATGATGAAAACAATTGATATGATTTAATATTCAATTACACATTGCTTGGCTTCTTCCTTCTTCTTTTTTTTCTTCTTTAAGTTTGATCGTTATGCACTATGTAATTTGTTGTATATAGTCAATTTCGTATTCAATAATGCTAGGTAGTCGATAAAAATTTAGTCAACATCGCCAACATTGCCAACAACTTAAATTGGATGTTCTATTTTTTTAGGTTTCGGATGTTCTGTTTCCAAACAAAAAATAAAGTTGGGTGATGATTGTTCTAGGTTTGGAATGTTCTATTACTTTCATTGTGATGTTCTATAAATAATGATTACGGATATGTTCTATTTTTATTGACTAATTTATTGGTTAAAAAATTATTGATTACCTATACTTTTTTTTGGTATTATATATCCTACAAGTAAACATAATGTTTTTCTTTATACATGAGTTTACTATAGTATCTTATGAATTGCAACCGCTTTGAATAAATCGTCTCTATCTACTAGATTTATTATAGTAATAATAATATTTTTATAAGAGAATACTCATGCGAAGACATCTTCGTATAAAAATTATATTGCAAACCATTAAAATATTTAGTCAAATATATTTGATCAAATATATCAATTATTCAATTTATCTTACTATTTATAACACTTCGCACATCAAATTTTTTAAAACTTATAAAAGAAGACTTAGTCAGTTGATTATATCAAAAGTATATATTATTTGTAACCTAAATTTAAAAGTTAATCACTTTTATTTGCATAACAACATCTTTTTAATACATCTAAACATAAAAGGATAGGCTAATTAACATCCACAAGAGACAAACTCATAAACATAGAGAGGAAGAATCCATAGCTCTACAAAAAGCAGAATTATATAGCTGTAATGAATCTTGTCAACTTGCTAATAACTTTTTGCATTGGTTATTAAGACCTATAATCATGGCTAATGTGTATAACTTTATGTGACCAACTCAATGTTATAACTTAATTATGTCATTTACTCATCAAAGTTAATCCATTACAATTTACAAAGATATGAAAAAGGACAAAGAATCAGCCATTGATTAGATTAGTGATTTATCAGGTTTAACCTGCCGAGTAGCCAAAATAGTTTCTGCTCTAATTTGCACTTTACTTAGGATAATCATATATATGGTAGGTTAAATCTGAGTTTTTGGATAGAGCGAATTCAATTTAGTTGATGTTCTTAGATCTTAAACTATAGAAGAAAGCACTCGTTATTGTGAGTATCCAGACATCAATACATAAAAAAAAAAAAAAAGTAATGCTACATGTATCAATGTACACTTCTATATATCTTATCTGCAACATAAAAAATATAAATATTAACACAGAAAAATTTACAAAACACATGAATACAACATACGATAATACAAAAATAGTTACATATAACGTATGAATAGTGTATATTCGTAAGGAGTTAATCTGATGATGTAAATTGTTGGAAGTTATAACTTCTCACTATAGCTAGTAAGAAAAAGGTGGTGCTAAAACTTTAAGTTGTAGGTCTATAGAAAATTTTCAAGCACAAGTTCTGAATTGTTTAACTAATGTACATTAAAAACACTAGTTTTTTTTTTCTTTTCTAAAATGAAGAGATTAATAGTCATTAAATTTATAATTTTTATCTTATTACATGATTCTTATACTATTTTAATTTAAAAAAACTAAATAATTTTCAGAAACATGATCCATAACTACTTTGGTAATATAGGCTATCAACTTGGTTACCTCAACCGCTGCTATATTTCTATCATTTATCTATTCTGCGACAACTCTTTCATCAACCGTCATTAAATGCATTAAATTGTCGTAAAAATCGTTAATATTGTCCATTTAGCGGCGGTTTATTCAACTGCCACTAATAAGTCGCCACCGCTATTTTTTTTGGATTTCCTTTGAATTTGATTAAGGCATATTTAATCAATAAAAAGTAAAAGAATAATAACGTATTCTAATAAAAATAAAGCAAATCTAAGGAGACAATATGGATTAAAAAACTGCTTTTGTAATCCCAATTTGCAATGAATAATAGCCAGCTTTATCTCACTTTACCCCCTTTAATTAGAAATTGACTCCTACTAATTAGTGAGATTCAGATCTGAAACCACCCAAACAAATATTATATTTATGCGGTGATTTCAGTCATAATAAGAACCAAAACCATAATAATATATACTCTATAGTAATTAATGCCCCAAAAATGAGAACTATAAAAGGCAATTACTAGATTAAGCCACGCTAAGAAGGGATAGCTAAAATAGCTGAGAGGCACGCAAGTTAGCTCAGATGGATGAGGGTCTGTGCTCTTTAACCATCTTTTCTGTATTCGATTCTCCTGGGAGGATGGAAATGAAGAAAGTTTGCTTGGGAGGATCGCCTACTTTGCTTATGCAGTATCCGATGGATTAGTCATTAGACTTTCGATTTGGTGTATATTCTGGTGCACACAAAAAAAAACTAAAATAACTGAGGACATATCCATAATTATTTAAAATTTACATATATTAAGATTCATTTTTAATGAATTCAATCTAGCTAGGGAATTGAATTAAAATACTATAATCCATTTTTATATACAATTAAAATAGAAGAGTAGATGTTACGATGGGCCATGAGCCCATTAGAGTAGCTTGTTATTAGTAGTATAAATATGGGACTAATATGATTGTATCAGATAGGCAAAATTAATGAATTGTTGAACATTAAATGTTAGAACTAAAATTAAGAGACATGAAAATTAAAGAAGAGATGTGTATTGTTGATTGTATGAATTGTAGTAGAAGAAAATTTTGGTAATTGGATTGAGTGATTGAAGAAGATGAATAAAAGAAGAACAATTCCTTTTACTTCAAGTGTAAGAGAGAAAACTCCAATTGAACTAATGTTCAACAATTCATTAATTTTGCCTAGCTATCTCATACAATCATATTAGTCTCATATTTATACTACTAATAACAAGCTACTCTAATGGGCTTATGGCCCGTCGTAATAATATCCCACCCTTCAAACGAACCTTGTTCTCAAGGTTGAGAAAAGAAAAAAACACAAAAATTAAACTCCTAATTACATATACTAAAATTTTTGAAATATAAATGGGACTACTAAATATCATATTTTGGAATAAGAATACCACCTTGATCCCATTGAAAAGATTGTAATCCAAAACACAAATAAAAATATACTAATGCAAAAGGCTGTAATTGGCCCATTAGTAATACATATTTTCGATTTGGACTCAGAATTACCAAGTGAGTCTTTGCATTTTTAGTTTGGATTTTGTAGTTTTGTGTAAGGTCCAATAAGAGATTCAGCCCACAAATCATCCTTGCCCTAATCTCATTCTTCCTCTTCCAAAACCACCTTTCGTCAGCCGGCGTCCTCTTCTTCCGCTTGGGCAAGGTGTCTCTCTCTGACCCACCCACACACTAATACTAGAGCATTCATCTAGCGCTTTCCATGGCTGCTACTTTGACGTGCCTCCGCCGCAACCGTTGGTCCGTATTCAACCACCGCGGCTTTGTCTTCCACCATCTTCCTCCATGTGCCGCCTCTCCCTTCGCTGCCTTCCCACCAGAGTTCGAGATTACCGGAGATCACACTCCTGCGATCATCCTTGTCATCCGTGAACCCTAACCTCTCATTCACAATAAAGGGAACGTTTATCGCGCCGCCACTGCTCACCGTGGTTGTCCCTGCCTCCCGCCGTCACTGCTTCGTCTCCAACCACTACGGCTTCGTCTTCCACCATCGCGACGACACAGATCTTGGCATTGCTACCTCCATTGATAATGTCCTCCACCTTCCCCTTGGAGAAGGCGCCGTCCTCGGCGCCGTTTCCCGCCGTCGCTACTGAGACCGTATCGCGGTTCCAAGGGAATACAGCCGCCAGGAGAGGCGGTGGTTGCAAAAGCAGGGCGCGACGGATCGCCTGAGTTATGCGCCAGCCGCCTAGCATCGAAGCTGTTCCCTCCCCAACGGTCGCAATCGGTGTCCGCTCTGCGAGTCTCTCATCACCGTCGCCTGGACTGGTGCTGTCAATTTCGTGAGCTAGAGATCGTTGTTTGTCACCGCCATCCGAAGTTAAGTTTGGTGGCTCTGGTGGTGGTCGCTGCGCTACAACCATCTTTATCAGTTCAAACCCTTCACCTGCGCGTCGATCCTTGAAGCCGTCAGTTGCATCACCGTCAACACTGTCTGGCGCATCCAATTCAACCTCATCTTCATCTTGCCTCTCTCTATTTTTGGTTATGCTCTGAGATTCTGATCTATTTTTCTTTGAATTTAACTTTGAAATCAATTGTTGCTTTGCTGTGTTTGGAATTTGATCTTGATCTGTAATTTTTGCTTCTCCTTCAACCTGTAATTGTGACAGTGAATTTGGATTTGAACTGTCTGAAAATTTTCTTGATCCTCCTCAATTTTTGCTTGAATTTCTTGCTCTGTTGTTGACTGAAATTGAGTTGTCTCTTGAATAATCTGTGATTGCTGCTGTTGCTGTTCTTGCCTGTGATTTAGCCTAGCCTTAAATTCCTCCCACTCAATTTCCCATTCTTCAACTTCATTCCAGCAAATTTCAGGTAAGATTGGACGCATATCCAGTTGGTAACGGTGATAGAAAGCTAACATAAATGTTTCCAGGTCTGCAGAAGGATTAAGCGCCTTCCATAACTGAAACCACCTCAGAGCTTTCCCTCTCAATCCTTTCTCCACCTCTATGAACCTTTGTTCCTCATATGTTCCTCTGGCATTCCAATACCGCTCCAGGCAAATTGTCCATCCATAGCCATCTTTTCCATCAAATATTGGAAAATTATCTTCAGATTGGTGAGTAATTTGTTTCTCCATGAAAATGGAAGAAACTTCTCAATGAAAGCACCAAATGTTAAAACTAAAATTAAGAGACATGAAAATTAAAAAAGAGATGTGTATTGTTGGTTGTATGAATTTTAGTAGAAGAAGATTTTGGTAATTGAATTGAGTGATTGAAGAAGATGAATAAAAGAAGAACAATTCATTTTACTTGAAGTGAAAGAGAGAAAACTCCAATTGAATTAATGTTCAACAATTCATTAATTTTGCCTATCTCATATAATTATATTAGTCTCATATTTATACTACTAATAACAAGCTACTCTAATGGGCTTATGGCCATCGTAACAGTAGATTTGTTTATTTAGGGAATTGATTATTGAATTTTGAAGTGTTGAAGATGCACGTGATGGAAATGAAAATGAATAAGAATGTGTAGGAGTTTGAAAAGGGTCTGAGATTTGCAAGGGGGGTACGGTCGCTTCTTGATGAGGCTTTGAGGATTATATTACAGTTGTTGAGTTTGCACTTTACACACCCAACAATCATGGCTCTCAGATCCACCATGTCCATCACATGACTCTTAACACACGATTGTTTTTTGGCTATCGGCAAAACCAAGATTGCGAAAATCATATTGGTAATGGAATTGATAGAGTGATTAGTTTAAAAGTTTAATAATTATTTGAGGTCACATTATAGTCGAACTAATATATTTAAATATATAATAGAATTATTTAAGATAATAATTTTTTAAAAAATAAAAATAGCTTTTTTCTTTAAAATTGAATTGGTTTTAATCAATTTACAAGTTATTCATCAGTTTGACCGATTTTTGGGCTAAGTCGAACTAGCTAATAGATCATTCCCAGTTAATCCAATCAAACCAATTGATTTGTTTCGGTTTTCATGGCATAAATAAAACCAAACTGCTCATATAATTTCCTTTTGCCTTCCTCTTTACATAGCTTCGTTTAAAAGAAAAATGAGAAAAAATATTAAATTTATCCATGAAAAATTTAAATGCTGATAAAATTATTCAGAAAAGAAAAAAATGAACTTTATATCTATGAAAGATTAGAGTCATTGGAGTTATGTAATTTTCGGTGACGTGTTGGGTAGTTTTTTCGAGTGGAGCTTATTTTATGAATAATTTTATCAAACGGAACTCATCTTTTCTGAGTAAAACTCATTTTTTCTTTAGTGAATAGTTTTACCAACATCTCAATTTTTTATGAATAATTTTAATATTTTTTTAAAGACAGATATACAAAAATAAATTAAATTTATCTACTCTATTTGTTTTAGCTACGTACCACTACTTGATATTCATCATTTTATCTCCTAAATTTTCTTTTTATGAGCAATGAACTATTTGAAGAATTATTCTTCCTTAGTCACAATGAACTTTTTTGTAAATACAGATTTGTTTTTAGTTGTGACGTTTTCAATTGCATATGAATAATTTTAACAACAAATTATTTTATGGATAAAGTATTTTTTTTTCTCTAGAAATTTGTTAAAAGTTTTAAAAATATTTCTAAATTTTATTTTGTTTCAATTTTATTTCAAAAGTTTTCGAATTGCATCAAATATATCTCTGATAATTAATTTTTCAATAGATTTAAGACTAATCCAACAAAAATTATACAAAAACAACCTTTAATACAAGTAAATTAAACATAAAATTCTATTATAGGTTCCTAATTATCAAGTATTATGGTTAAATTAGTATTAAGATTTTTGAAAAAATAGTTTTCAGGAATATATTTGATATGGAAATAAAAAATTTATGGAATAAAATTGAAACAAAATAAAATTTAAAAATATTTTTAAAACTTTTAATAAATTTGAGAAAACATATACTTAAACCTTGTTTTATTCATGCAATTTGTCGTGAAAATAATGCATATAAGTATATAACCCTGTCTATTTTATTTATATATATAGTCTTCTATAAACATTTTTTTATTGTTAATATATATATATATATATATATATATATATATATATATATATATATATATATATAG